>LPNX010906143.1:61279-102614 GCA_001517045.1 Pseudotsuga menziesii | reverse complement strand
ATATATTTCATATAATAATAAATATATATTTTTTTTAATATATATATACGACGTTTCCCCCGGCGTACCCATTTTTGCGGGGTCACGTTTCTAGGCGTCCCCATTTCGGAAACTCGGAAACTTTTCCACGTTTCGTGCAACTTAGATTTCAATTTTAGTTTAGCAGGCCGACCTTGCATTCTTTTGGGTTACTTGATATTCAAAGATGCCACCATCAAACTTGTCAACATTATTTAAGCTCACGACTTCCACCTTTAATTCATGTTTTGATCTCCTTTTTGACTGGGTCGACGTCTCATATGAGCTAAGTGAGGGTTTCTTCTTATTCAAGATAGTAAATAACCCCATCAAAAGACCAAGGGCTTCACCGTCATCAAGAATTCTATGCTATGATAAAGTCAAAAGGATTCGTCAACATATCAAAGACTTCATTTTGTGAAGGAAATGTCAAATGATTTCATCTCAAAGGTTCAAGCATTTTTCAATGGCTTAAAGACACCACAGTACAATCGATTTTTCAAGGACTTCAAGGCCATCTTCAAAGGGTCCATGACCTCATCAAGTCACAAATGACCACAAAATGGGTCATTTGGCCATGCCCCATGTTTGTCATGTCATCACTTTGACCTTTGTCATTAATGTGTTGTCATCAATGACAACCATATTCACCAGATTGGGCTTTGGTTGATGGACCTCTCACACGTTTGGATATATTTTGCTTTGCTTCAAGGGCATTGGTCAATGATCACAAAACAAATTTTGGGTTAGTTGGATTGGATTCACTACCAGATTGGATTCTTGCAGCTTGTTCTTATATTCACCCTGGGGTTTGTCCAATATTTGGGTATTCCTCTTGGGGTTGGCTTGTTGCTAATATGTATGTGGGACCGGTGTCTTTAGACTCTAGAGGCTTGAAAGCAAGCTTCTTATTTTGAACCGTAAGGATTTCTCGCTTATATTGAAGGCATATTTAGAAATATTTTTTGGCCTCTCATATTTACTATGTCTCTCACTAGTTCCCCAATAGGAACTTGTTTTGTGTACTTGAGCAGAGTTTGAGGGCATACATGTGGTCTATGTATGGTGGAGAGAGAGGTCTTCCATTGGTTCCATGGGATGTGTGCACTATGCCCAAGGATAACGGGGCCTTGGTTTGACTGATGTTGCCAGCTAAGGTAGTATTCTTATGGCTAAGTGAGTGGTGTGGTGTCTTAAGAATTGGTCACCTTGGCATGTCTTGTTTTGGCATCAAGTGATGTTTTCTTAACAAATAGGTGGAGTTTGAGGGGCCTTTGGTTTGAAGAGCACCTATTCAACTTGGAACACTGTTGTAGGTTTGATTTTTTTGTGTTAGGATGACAATAGGGTAGGATGGGATTTCGCTTGCCATCTTATCTAAAGGTGGAGGGTTCAAGGTTATTATGCTGGGAAGTAGCCTCACTATGAGGGACATATGCTAAGTAGAAAAGGTATTTTTTGGGGGGACATTTGTGGGATTTGGCTTCTCTCTCTTGCAAAAAGTGGCTTTCTCTTGCTCCGGATTATTGTCTTTTAATTATGGATTTGAGAGGTGGACTTGAAAGTTGAGAGGCCTTATTCAATAGTTTGAGCTATTTAAAATAAATATTGGGATGCCAGGGCCATTTGGAGGGATTTGGGTTGGAGCTTTGGTTGTCAACTACTATAGGATGACTTCAATGGCTATAGTCTTTGCTTCATCAGAGGCATCTGTTATCCTCGGTCCTTAATGCATGTTGGATGACCAAGGATTCATAGGATAGATTTATGTGTAGACTCCACAATGTTTGGTCGTTTTGGCTTTCTTAGAGTTGAGTTTTTGTTTGCTTGGTAGTCTATCGGCATACTCCATGCAAAGCTCGATTGGCTAAGAGCGGACTTTTTTGATGCCCAGTTTGTTTATGTTTTGCCTTTGCTTGGAGGTAGTGAAGCATATTTTCGGGAGTGTTAGTTCTCCAAACATTGCTGGAGTTATCTTGAGGATTAGGATTCACTATTGCTTTAGGGAAGGATTCATTGGTGTCTTGATTTCTTTGAAGATTCTCGCTCTCTTGTTCATATTGTGTTATTTGGGATATTACACCTAAGTCACCTAGTTCTAGTTCGTGTTCGAATTCAGATACCTTGAAATTCGACTAAAAATTGATAATGAAAAATTTGGTGATAAGATTTGACATAAAATCCGGCATTTAGTTCGAGTGACTATAAAATTTGGAAATTAAAAAATAGATGAAAATTTTCAATAAAATTTATTATGCTCATTAAAGTGTGAACACTGAACACATCAACATGATAGTCAACTTGGTTGTGGTTGTAGGTTGTAGCCTGCTACTGTAGCAACTCCTTTTTTCTAGTGCACACAAACTATGTCTACAGAGTGTTGAGTCCAAAACTTAGCCTTCACCAATACCGTGACCCCTCACGTCACCAATACAATCAAGTCTCACATTGGCGGTTGTCCAAACTTTAACTCGTGAAATACCTACTTTAAAATCGAGGGTCGACTAAACTTGTAACTTCACACTTCACTTTGCTTATAGCTTCACACTTCACCCATCATGTAATCATTGATCACGACGGTGGCCTCATAGTGCACACTCATTCGATTCATAACGAGTAACACGTTTGGCTAGTGCAGGTATTTTTGGTATCGTTTACCTGCAGGCCAACCAAACCCCCCAAAATGAAAATTTCAAATTTACGTCGAATTTGGGAAATTCGAGGTGATTTAATTTGCCTTGAAATTTGTGCACGATTCAAATTCGAGTTCGTCTTTCAAATCGACGATTTTCAACGAATAAGTTCGTCTACCACAAAAAATTGTCAAATTTCAAATTTTAAAGTAAAAAATCATCAAATCTGGTGACTTAGTATTGCAATGCCTTAGGATCCTAACCTTGTTCTTTGAGAAATCAGGTGTAAGTTTGTTTCTGATCATGAGGTCAACTCTTTGTCCACTTTTTGTTCTCTGTGGAAAGGTGAAGTTTTTCTATAGTACACTATCAATTCTTGGCTAAGGGATCTATACTGGCCAAAGATGCCCAATCTTTGGATTCAACAAAGTAATTTTATTTTGTTTCAGTATGAGTAGCTTTGATGAGTTTGCGATATCCAGATTCCATTGTCTGTAACATTCCACAAAAAAAGTTATGATATCCATTGTATATACCCTTCAACTATTTGTATTGCTTTTTGCAATGTTCCCCCAAGTTCTTGGGATGCGGGAGCGAGGAAACGCACATTGGAGACGTGTGGAGACCACCCCCAAATTTTAGCGAAATTTGGGGGGGGGGGCAGGGGGACGTCCAAGTTTGAATAAAAAATAATATTATAAATTATTAAATCCTAGCAATAACAGTTTAATGATTCATCCCATGTAAACTACTAAGGTGGGGGGGGGGGGTCTCCAGTTTCAGGAGGGTGTGTGTGGGAGCCCCCCAGTTTTAGGAGGGGGCATGTGGGAGCCCCCCTTCACCGGAGTGCGCTGCAGAACAGGGCGACGCGCTCCCTTGTGCGTTTTCGAGAGTTTCCTGATTTTGGGGACGCTGGGAAATGTTTCCCCAGGTGCCCTCGAGCCCCTGAGCCCTCGAGGCGCAGGGAGCGAGGGGGGCGCGTAATGCAGGGGCATGGACTATCTAGGTGAAGTCATTTATGACTGCACTAGGTCAAGGAAAACTCAAGGAGACCTAGGGTCTCATATGATTATAATTTGCTTTATTTTGTTTAAAAGTTGAATAAAAGATCGGATAAGGATATTTGATCCTCTTCCAATTGTAGTCGATAGGATTTGGTTGAATTAGTTGAGAGAAGTTAGTGATTTGGTCAGTGATCTGTCAAATGAGTCATCAGTTTGTTGAGTTAATTATGGATTCTATTCCTTCTTTGTAGGATCAAAGAGGCAGATCATAAATTGTATTTATTCTAGTTGGGGTTTGTGAGTTAGAGAGCTTTTCTTGGTAGCTCATTAGAGCTTGAGTGGTAGTTCAAGAGAGCTCGGGTAGGTTGCAGAGTTTGACTGCTCATAACAAAGGGGAAGGTTAGACAAAGAGTTTGAGTTAGCATATCTTTGTTTGGAATGATCTAACTATTGTATTCGAGTTTAAGAGGATTTTATTGTGAATAAAAGCTCGAATTGCTGCATGCATTGTAATTACATAATTAGTTCTTATTTGCACACAGAGCATATATATATCAATGTGCACAGTGTGAAGGAATGATATTATTGTTCAAATTTCATTTAGTATAATCTCTGTGATAGTTACATAATGTAATCGTGCCCATTGAAATTCAAAGTAATTAACTGAGGTTATAGATATGCTACATGATTGCAGACATAAGAAAATTGATTTCTTATTGTACAGAGGAATTAAATCTCCGCATAGGGCAATTGCTAATAAGATCAATTGAAATCGAAAGCAATTTCTTGCTTGAATTATTTCTTATGAATGTATTGATTGACTGGCTAATTGATTGAAAGAAATCTGTTGGTAAATGATAAAGAGTTGCAGGAAAATTTGTGATTTGTATGCGCAGACAGAGAATCAAGAAGATCGACGGTAGTTGTGCGTTTGGAGGGCTAATCGACGGTTGCTGACTATTTTCCAAGGCAGATTGACGGTGTAAAGGCGTTTGGTAAGGAGTTTATCAATGCAATGAAGAAGATCAGTTGTCAGTTTGATCGACGGTAGAGACTAGGCATCGCAGTGAAAGAGGAGAATACCATTCAATTCTTTCGTTGAGTACGATAAGTCCTGGATCGAATATCTTGGTCATGTGCACAAAACTAGTGTCATGTTAAGGCGTCCTTTTGTGGATTGAGATAGGAATGGTCACGAGGAGAGGTTAAGTGCTATCAGATTTAACGCAACATTATTTATTTGTTTGTTGTATGAAATGGAAGTTTATGTGATATGAAGTTTAGCGCATGGGCATTAAGAGCTGAAAGGCAAAGCGCCCAAGTGTTAAGTGGTAAGAAATGGTAGTGACTGCCAAAGATAGGGAAGTTATTAAACTAGTCATAACTTACTATTTTAAATTTGTCAGTTATTTAAAACTCTGTTTTGCACATGAAGGAGTAAGCTGAGAGGTGAAATTCTAACCTTTCCACACAATTTTAGAAGTTGTTAAACCTAGGTGTGTTGTGTATTGTTTATACATATGGTAAAGACATTTCTACGATAGCCTCGGAGGGAATAAGTCTATCAGCGCGCCCCTGATCCTGGGGGCGAGTCCCCGTGTAAGTTATTAAACTAGTCATAACTTACTAGTTTAACTCTGTCAGTTATTTAAAACTCTGTTTTGCACATGAAGGAGTAAGCTGAGAGGTGAAAGTTCTAACCTTTCTACACATTTTTGGAAGTTGTTAAACCTAGGTCTATTGTGTATTGTTTATACATATGGTAATGACATTTCTACAATAGCCTCAGAGGGAATAAGCCTATTAGCGCGCCCCCGATCCTGGGGGCGAGTCCTCGTGTAACACTAGCTTTTTGTAAATATATTGCTATTAATATAAGATGTATTTTTCTAAAGAAAAGAAAGGAGGATGGTGTAATTTCTCAATTCAGAGACCTTAATTTGCCTTTGACATTGTTAAAAAAATAGATCCTTGCAGTTTGGGATGTCAATGTCAAAACAAGGTTTGTATTTGTCTTCTTGAAAATGTGTTGTCCCTTCTATGCGTTCAGGTTGGAGGAATTCTTCTATTGCCAGGTTTTTTTAAATTTGAACATGGTGTTAGCACCTGAGTTGCACTCAGTTGGACTTTCAAGCATAGTTACATATAACGTCTCGACGAATATACCGTCGAGGGTTTGGAATGTAACTTATCGGCAACAATGGCGAAAATATCGGGAAATATCGTTAAATGTGGTAAAGCATAAAAAAAGACAAAAATAACCATTTTTTTCAATGTTTTTAACATCTAAAGCAACAACGACATCAAATAAACACATTGCTACATAAATATGAAAATACAACAAATATATAAGATGCATAAGATGTCAAATGGTGGATCATGATCACATTTCGATTATAAACTGAAAATACTGAAATATGTTCCTGATGGAATGATAGAAAATCACATCAAATGATCAAAATAAATGTCTCTCAAGAGATGAATCATCATGACTCATGAGGCATCGAGATACTACATAATACAATGATAAATAGCAGGAATCATCGATCTCCTCTACCCCTTTTATAAGCAAGGGGCACCACTCTTCCTCTGGGAGCAGTAGGGGGTCTTGTAGGTGCTTTGGATGAGTTAGGTGTCAAATTGGAAGCTCCAACTATTCAGGCTTTGGTGGAAAGTCCAACTACTCTACAATTTTGATGAATCTTCTCATGTTTAATGAGTGAAGGGTACATTTTTATTAAGGTCACGATAAAAGATTTCAACAGTCAATGCCACTAACATCAAGGTACAGAGAGGGGTTGATGTGCTTGATTAAATGCCAATCCCATACCCTCATACTTGATAAAATCCAGTGGAATTGTCGAAATCTTAAAATCCTGAAAACTATGAAGTCTGTTGAATTCTAAATGGGATCTAAAATTCTACTTTTTGCATATGAAGTCCGATGAGGTTGGAACCACTCTCAAACATCCTGAAACAATTAAAAAAATGAAAGTTAAGGAGAATGCCACTTTTACTTTAAGAATTTAATATTACCATTAATTACTTTAAGAATTTAATATATTTTGTTAAAATAATACTACCAAAAACTTAACACATGGATTTATTTCTCAAATTCCATGCAATTTTTTTGTAGTAGGGCGATATTTTCCAAAATATCCCGATATATTCCCAATATATCGCGACACATTGAATATATCGCGATATATTCAAAATGTCAAAAATGTCGCGATTTTTTAGTGGCAGTATATTGCCAAGGGGAATGACTCGCGATATATCGCGATATGGCCGATATATGTAACTATGCTTTCAAGTGAGCTGCCAAGGATGAACAATTACTTGTTCAAATTCCGAGTTTAAAAGTCCATTCAGGTCGTCCTAGGCCCTTTTTATTTTTTATTTTTAACATGTTCATACCCCTGCACAGGGAATTGTAATAAAATGACTTATCATGATGAATTTATGTAAAAGGTTTGCCTTCCTAGGACTTAGTTATTAATACATTATTCTAGGGTGTTTTTTCCTTGTTAATTATATATCGTTTTTTAATGATTTATTATTTTCGAGCTTTTCACTCAAGCTTCCAAAAAATTGGAATAATTGTCTTGGTGGTTAGGCCTTGGGAGGTTATTAAAACCTAAGTGTCAATGTATATTACCATGCTAGTAAGTCCCCCATAGTTCTTTTTTTAATTTCCAGAAAAATATTTATTTTTTTATTTTTCCCGTTTTTCCAGGCTTATTTTAAATTTTTTTTTAATTTGCTCTAAGTCATTAAAGTGGGACTAGGATATTGTTTTTTCCATGGGGGTGCTCGTTTTCTAAGCGAGAGAACCCACTTAACCCCTAAACCCACTTTCCTAAGTTTTTGACTAATTATTTATCTCCAAAATTAATTATTACTCGAAAAACCCCAAAAAGAGTAAAAATTTGAATAAAGTGAAAAAGTTGGCAACTCATAAAAACATGAAAACTTGTCGAAAAGGAGTTCCATGAGTTGGCAAAGTAAAGCGACTAGTATCCTAAAGATTTTGGAAGGTCAAATCATGCTATTTCCGAGTAAATCAAAGCAATGGAAATTTCCTCCAAGTGGGGGCGCATTTTCCAAGGAAAGCTTGCATTTTTTGGGAATTGTGTTGAGTTTTGAGTGTTGGATTTCCCATTTTTTGATCTTACTTTCTAGCTCTTTCCATTTGAGCTAGACTCTTCCTTTAACAAGTGTGACGTCCCTTGAACTGGCTCTTTTCTATTTAAGTAAGGCTTGGCCTCTCATTTTCCCATGATGGTCAGAAGACCGAAAGGCTGTTGTAGCTCTGCTATTGTAGTTTGTAATACTTATTGGAATAATAAAGGCTTTGGAGGCAGATCTATGGTGTAACGCTTTTAATGTGTGGATGGTAATTGTCAAGTTCTTATCAGGTATAATCTGTCTTGTTTTCTTTGCTTTATGTTGGTTGAATTTGGCCTTTGAAAGGGAGTTGTATCCCAGTAGGATAAGATTATAAAACTTGTTTTTTTCATAATTTTATTGTTCATTTGCAAGTAGATCACTTAAAATGGCATGTTCATTTTGTTTAATGCTCATGTTTTCCAAGTTTTTGTTGTAGGTGGCACCAAGATTTTAACCATTTTTGTGGAAGGATTTCCAAGTTTGTAAGTGATCTCACTTGAAGAAGGGGTTGAGCTTGTTTGCATCCTCCTCATCTTCAATTTCTTGTGAAAGACATAGTCCCGCGGTGTTCCACCAAAGCAGACTCCACGACCCAAAGTTCCCAAGCTTTCAACTCTTTTCTTCTCTCTTTCCTTCACCATTTCAAAATTAAAATTTTCCGGTTACTAGTTACATTCAACAGTGTTATCATTTTAGTGCATTAAAAATATCATAAACTAATTTGATTTGCATTTGAATTTATAAGTTTAGATCTGATTTTAAAAGGCTTACTTTTCATAGATCTAATTCCTAGAACTAAGTACTTGCATTCTATATTTTCATATCATTTAAAGTACTTGAGTTATATGCTAATTTTTTTATGCTTTAATTAATTAATCTAGCACATTTAGCATAAGTTTGTTGTCTGTTTTGCAGCAATTGACGAACAGGTAAAGAGGCACTCTAGCGAAATTTTCAAGATTTAAGCCATCTGAGAGCCACCCTTCTCTCTGCCTCTTCTTCGGGCAACTTTAAAGCCTTAAATTTTGTAAACTTGTGATTCCTCTTCTACAAAGGAGCATAAGTATTCTTTCATTGTAACAATTATTGTAACAAAAGGGGAGAGTGGGAAGCCAAGCACCCACGCCCCGTCCCCCCAGGGGGTAACTGTGTCGTCTCTTTTTGTGGGTTGATTTTTTCAAAGTAGTTTTTTTTTTTCATAGTTTAATTTTTGTTTCTGATTTGCTTTTAACATTAACAAATCCGACCGTGTTCCCGGAAACGAGAGTATCGGTACCGTGATTTTTAACAACACATGTTTGACTTAAAATTGTTAAAATTAACAAGGCTTTACTTCCCGTATGCTCTTGTGAACATTGCAGGCCTTTGAATGGAACAATCATAAAATGATTAGAGTGACTAGTAATTAGTCTCATCTTACAATTAATCCCCAAGTGAAAATTCGACAATTTTTTCGATATTGTTTAGACGTGGGGAAAGTCTTCAAGGGAAGCGAAAACAACTAGAAAGTGATTGTGGGGCCCTGTTAGGCTACATCCTTGTCGGTGTAGAGTTGAACACAACCCCACGACTCCATCTAGTCCACATGTCACTGTGAGAGCCACTTCTAAGCAATTTCGGACACATTCCTCGTACCCCTCGGGTATATCTGGAATACCTTCTCCCCTCAATAATTAGATCATT
Organism: Pseudotsuga menziesii; assembly: GCA_001517045.1. Classification (NCBI taxonomy): domain Eukaryota; kingdom Viridiplantae; phylum Streptophyta; class Pinopsida; order Pinales; family Pinaceae; genus Pseudotsuga; species Pseudotsuga menziesii. The sequence continues at coordinate 93,106 of LPNX010906143.1, read as the reverse complement.
ACCACATTAATAAAATTGATCAACAATTAACTCATTCCCCAATCCCCTCATATAATAATCTAAAATTTACCAACCAAGACACTGCAATACTTTCACCAAGACCACACTAGCAACCCATATACACAAGCAATCTTTTTGTCGGCACTGATCTACTTTATTTTTATGCATAAATCAATTTTGCAAGTGTCTTGAATGGTTTGTATATTTGCTAAGTTGCTAAAGTAATTTATTGGCAGTGATTGATGGGTATTATTTTAATTCATTTCATCTTAACTCCTACAGTAGTTGTTTTTCCTTTCATAGATTAACAACCTAAGATTATTTTTATAGGGACCACCCCCCTTGGCTTCGCTAGAAGAAACCCTAGACGGAGGACTCAAGATCAAGTGACAGCACTTGACTCTTGCTTGCCTCCAAGGCCACTCCTGTTGGCTTGAAGATTTCTGTCACGTGACTTGAGGTGCGAATTAGGCGGCAACACATGGGATTGACCTATCCAACCTAGAAAAATACACCTTAGGAAATCATTGTACTTGTTATACCACATGTTTAAAATTGCTTCCCCTTGACACCACCGTTATTTAGTCCTCTTGTCGTCTTCATTATAATATTCCTGCAAATGAAAGTCACAGAAAAAGTTGATCCTTTTGCATCAACTAAAGCCAGTTTCTATGGCATATAGCTTCCTCCACATACATGATCTTCCTAAACAATTATATATTTCCGTAATACATCATCCCTTTCCATGTTCATAGAGGGTTGAGTAGTAAAATGATGTGACTTTATGCACGTCCTTTTGGAAGCTTCTTTTCTTCAACTTCTTTTTCTTCATTGGAGATGCAGTGATGAACCCTGGCTTGAGATACCGAGTGATTTTCTGAACAATGTGCAGTACCTTGTTTCTAACATTGTTCGTCCTCTTCAGTTAGATAGAGTGATTTACCCGAGACGGTGAGTTCTTCATGATTAGGTGGTTTCTCCTTGGTTTTAGGTGCCTCTATGGTGGGTAAGGGCTTTGGTTCTACTTCTACTTCCTTTGTATTTTCCTCATTAGCATTCCCTGGAACATTTTCTGCTCTTGCTGTGTTTGTTCCAATGTATGATGTGAAGAATTTACCTTGCAATAAATGGCTTCTGATAGGATTGGTAGAGAAGATACTTATTTTCAATGTTGTCATGTACTTGTACTTTGTTGCATAAAATAGTCTAGAAAGTAGAATGTTAGACAAGCATTTGGCTGTGGCAATCCATAAAAGTGACCATTTGTGGAATTTATAACTCATGGCTCACACAATGTAGAGGGATGGTTGAAAGTGTGAGTGGGGAAACAGTGGCCATGTTTTTGCCAAATTGATGACTTGATACAGATGTATTAAGTACAATGGAACTTTTACGAATAACTTACAATATATCTGCAAAAGATATATATATAATGCTTAAAAAGTAATTAGATGATTAATAATGATCCTTGTGTTGGTATATAAATATACATTGATGGTCATGTGGTGAAGGGGTATGACCTGTGATGCTTTATATTGTAAGTACTTTAAACTTGATTTTATAACTAGTACAGTGGCAGAACTAGGATGCCTGCCTCACCCTGGTCCGGTTAAACTCTAAATGGGTAAGGACACCAAGACGTTGAACATGACCCACTGGTGGTGCTAGAGTTGAATGTGGATTCACCCAAAGTTACAGATTTTAAGTAATGATTGTGAAATATAATAAATAGAAAAAATATGTCTGTTCACATTACTTTAACAAATAGGACAAGAGCAATAATACCCATGAGAACTTAGAGAATGATGTTATGCTTCTACTCAATTCAAAAGTCTATTTATACTCCTGCAAAATTTGTCCATCAACACACAGATTTATAAACCACATGCAATGATGCCTCGACTTGTAATGACGATTAATTTTGAACATGTGGGCCTGCTTATACACATTGAGCCTTCTACACGATAGTTGCGAAGCACCCATCTACTTGACTAAGTAGTACTTCTTTTCTTATGAAGACTTCATAATGATGCAGCGAGCCAGGTTCGGTCCATGATTTCTCAAGTTTGGCATCTTGAGAGTTGATGGAAACTGCTTTTTGTTATTCTTTCTAGGTTCTAGAGTCTAGACAGATGGCTCAGTTCATATGGATGATCAGCTTGTATGGACAACTATTTGTTTTGTTGCAAGAGTTCCTTATTGTATTCCGTTGGCTACTGTCTAGGAAAAATGTGATAAGAACTCGCTGTGTTTTTTTAATATGTTTGTAAGAACAGGCATGATTCAATAATCCATGTTCTTTATGGTATGTTATCGTACTTGTATTATGCTTTCCTTGCAGTGTCAAATATTCTAATTAATAGCTTATGTAATGAGTGAGATGCATTGTTATCAGTTACGTTTGAGTTCTAATTGAATGAATCGAAATTTATGTTAAGTTTTTGTGTGCACTGTGAATATAGTTCCATGGTTGACCTCTCAAGGACAATCTATGGTGCTGTAGTTATGATTTTCCTTTATTTAGGTTGATGTTTTTTTCTCATCAAGCTCTCACATTCCCAGTATTCATAGACATAGTGATGGTGCTTGTTTTTTTTTTGAGGTTGATCAGGACGATATATGTCATATTAAGAACTTTAGGTTGTGTCATCTTGCTTCTCATAAATTGGATTGCTTGGTTTTGAGCAGAATACTTCAATTCTCCTCCAGGGCTGCATATGTTACAGCACAAAGATTGATAAATTTTAAAGCTCGTTATTATAGGATGGTGGAGGTATGATTTTTAAAACATTTGCTTCATGCAAGTTGTAACTAAGAGCCCAATCATATTCTCTTTTATTCCATGATATGTCTGTTGAAATGAAACAGGCTTTGCTTCTGCATGTCAGGTAGGTAGCAGTCAGTGGAGTAACCTAGAATCTCCCTTTGACGGAAAAGTTGTAAGTATCCTGTCATTCCTGCTTTAAAGCAAGCTCTTGGTTGTGATCTATTGGTATGTTGTGAAAAATTGTTTTCCACATATGCAGAGAGCTCTTGGTCAGTCCTCTATCGTTTGCACTCAGTTAACTCAGCTTTGTTATATTTTACTCAATACCAAATTCTGATTTCTGCTCTCAATAATTTTTGTACTCAGAAACTATAAACAGAAATACTTGATACTGTTAACCAATAATGCAGCGGAATAGACGAGAAATCAATCACACATTTGACACAGTTATTAACCAGCAATCGGTGTTTCTTTTATTATATTGGCTCACAGAGAAAATCAGAAGTTTACAATCATAACTCAGTCCTAGAGAAAATCAACACATTAGAGAAATCAACCACATGGCAGTTCGGCCTTGCGTTACTTTGTACGGCTACTTGTGTCACCTGTACGGCGTTACATCAGCCTCACATCACCCATACGATGGCCTATGTCTCTTTGGCGTCACATGTGCGGATTGCATCACCCTGCTTGACCCTTGGGTCACTCTCTTGTACAACTGCGTCAGTGGTATGTTGGACACAATTGCCACTTTGATAGGGGGCTGAATCAGTGTGTGAGCAATTTAACAACTTTTTACCTTCTTTTAATCATGCAGAGTATATCAATCTTTATGAACTACATAATTAAATGCATCAACTAAATCAACCATACAATCATCACATCAAGGGAAAAAAGAATATTTGAAAATTTGATATTTATTTATTGTACATGGAAGACAACAATCTTCGTGATTATAATCAACACCAACTGTTATAAAGAGTACCAACACTGAAACAAGACCCAACTTGGTTTTCTTAGTTCCAACTAAGAATGGTTTGAGGAGTCCAATCCTCAAGGGCAAGTTAGAACTTGCGAGCTTGATGCCAATCACAAATTGTCATCAATTTGCTGCTCAACCATCTTTGCTTATCATGACCTGTTTGTCAATCTGCTCAACACTGCTGCAATACTGTTCTCAATCTTTTTGTTCATCTTCTGCTGATCAACACTATTCATCACTGTTGGTCAATCTTTTCTGCTCATTAATACCGCTGGCCATCTGCTATTCCTTGTTCAATCTGTTCACATACTGGTCTTTCTCAATCAATCCAATTGACTGCCCATATCACTTCTCATATGCCCTATTTATGTCATGTCTCAATCGAGAAAATCACTGAATATATCACTGTATAAATAACAACTCAGCAGCTTATCGCACATTGTTCTATTGCTCATATAATTCCCTGCTTTGTTCAAATTACTTATGACCTCTTGTTGAGTCAACCAGAACTTTCAAGTCCAACATACTGTTAATCAAGGTTGTTCAAAATTTGTCATTGGAGCTTAAGCCTCCTCCCAAAATCCAGAACTGAGTTCTAACGATTCCTCCAACCCTTATACATTCAACTGGACATAGTTCTCAATAGCACTGAGATCTAGCAATGAAATGCTAATGCAAGATCTCTGCAAGAGTATACTTACTTGAACCAAGATGCTTGAACATAACTTGCTCAAACTTGTGGCAGTCATGAAAATTTTCCAGAGTGAAGGCTTCAACTTGAATGCCTGAAAGAATGTCTTCACCAGAGAATAGGATCAAATGTTTACTGCCTTAGGAAACCTTCCATGATATACTCCTTTAGATGCTTTGAACATTGCTCTCACGAATTCAGTCAAGTTCAGTAAAGTTCATCCTTCAATTTATGATTTTATCCATCAAAAAGGTCTTTGCTGGTCACCACCGAGGTCTGCTACTTGACAAGGATAAACAGTAAAAGAACAAGAGAAAATGGAACTTCCAGGCTGCAAAAACTGGGTGTTCTGCTGCTGCCACGTCACTTTATGCCTGGACTGTGAGCTTCAAAGATATTTCGGGACTAGGGTTGTCATGCCTCATCGATTAGGGCTGTCATCCTCGGACTGTTTTGCTACAAGAACTAGCCTGCTGTAAGGTCAATTCGGGACTGGTGTACTTGTCGAAACCCTTCACAAGACAGTCAACACAATTTGTAGAAATCAACACCAGAAAATTTGCAAAAACCAGACTGTATAAACCATGTGAAGACTTGTGAAAAGGTCATTTTATCGGACTGCCATCAAAACAGGAAGGCTTCTCTGATGCAAAAAAAAATTAGGGCCTTCTCCTAACTGCTGCCACCAAATCTTAGGGCTTCTCTGCTGCTACCTTGTTTAGGGCCGAAAGTTGTTGCTGCTCCTTTGCTCACAGTCACGAAATTCCTTGGTTTGCTGCTCCTCACAAACAGTCAATGTGTTCTCTGCTCCTCCACTGAAAACTGTTCTCTGCTGCAAGCTATATCCTCACTCCTTCCACCGAGTTTATTTGCTGCCCACTCCAAAAAAAAAATGGCATCAAGTCTAAAGACCAACCTCAAGGAAGAATTCAGGTCTGCTGATAAGAAAAGATAAAAATTAGGGCTTATCTGCTGCTCCAAACGAAGTCTGCTACTTGGGCTCAGCTGACGGATTCACTTCTTGCACTTCTTCCTTTTCATTTTATTTTGATATGTGAGTATGTGTTTAAATACACATCAAGGTGTTTCCATATCCACAATCTGAGGGTCGATTTTTAGGGCAAGTAGAGATTTTTTTATTGTAAATATTTAATTTAAATTGTATTTTTACTTTTAAATATCTTACCACTTATGTATATTTTTTATTTTTCTTTACCACCTCAACGGTCAACCTTGTGTATTTTATTTTAAACCATCCTTCAAAGTCATCCATATCATCAAAAATTCATGGGTATGTGTCTTCCACTTTGTCATAGAGTTGCATCAAGCCATTAGGGCTTTCAATGGCATTTAATGTGCAATGTGCCATCATGGGCTTCAAGCATGTCACCAAATGGTACCATGGACCCTTGTCAACTTCATCATCAAGCCAATATGTGTCTTGACCACATGAATGGGCAACAAAGGTTCCATGACTTCATTAAGCCATCAATGACCAACTAACCATGCAAGTGGTGGGCTCCATGACCTTTGCAAGGGAATCAAGGTCTTCATTAGGGGTTTTAAGTCTTCATGGATTTCTTCATCAAGCAAGAGGCTTCATTGTCTTCTTTAACCACCTCAAAACACACTAGGAGACCCCCAAGGGTCAAGATCCAGAATGATATCACCTGTGGGGTAGCTTGGTCTTCTACTGGAGTACCATGACACCATCAGAGCATGAATTACCACAGAATGGGTCATTAATGCTTCACCAACCCATCTAGTGTTTCTCCAACGTCCACCAAGGCTTCAACACCATCCTCAGGGTCTTCAACACCATCAGCAGGGTCTTCAACATCTTCAACAAGGTGGTGGCATCAAGACATCCACAATGGCCCGCTCTGATACCAATTGTTAGACACAATGGCCATACTGAGAGGGTGGTGAATCATTGTGTGAGCAGTTTAACAACTTTTTATCTTCTTTTAATCATTCAGAGTATATCAATCATTATGAATTACATAATTAAATGCATCAACTAAATCAACCATACAATCATCACATGAAGGGACACAAGAATATTTGAAAATTTGATCTTTATTTATTGTACTTGGAAGACAACAATCTTCGCGATTATAATTAACACCAACTGATTGAAAGAGCACCAACTCTGAAACAGGACCCAACCTGGTTTTCTTAGTTCCAACCAAGAATGGTTTGAGGAGTCCAATCCTCAAGTGCAAGTCAGAACTTGCGAGCTTGATGCCAATCACTGATTGTCATCAATCTGCTGCTCAACCATCTTTGCTCATCATGATCTGTTTGTCAATCTGCTCAACACTGCTGTAATACTCTTCTCAATCTTTTTATTCATCTTCTGCTGATCAACACTATTCATCACTGTTGGTCAATCTTTTCTGCTCATTAATACTGTTGGCCATCTGCTATGTCTTCTTCAATCTGTTCACATAATGCTCTTTCCCAATCAATCCAATTGACTGCCCATATCACTGCTCATATGCCCTATTTCTGTCATGTCACAATCTGAGAAAATCACAATCTGAATGTATCACTTTATAAATAACAACTCAGCAGCTTATCGCACATTGTTCTATTGCTCATATAATTCCCTGCTTTGTTCAAATTACTTATGACCTCTTGTTGAGTCAACCAGAACTTTCAAGTCCAACATACCATTAATCAAGATGGTTGAATATTTGTTATTGGAGCTTAAGCCTCCTCCCAAAATCCAGAACTGAGTTCTGATGATTCCTCCAACTCTTATACATTCAATTGGACATAGTTCTCAATAGTACTGAGATCTAGCAACGAAATGCTAATGCAAGATGTCTGCAAGAGTATACTTATTTGAACCAAGATGCTTGAACATAACTTGCTCAAACTTGTGGTAGTCATGAGAAATTTCCAGAGTGAAGACTTCAATTTGAATGCCTGAAAGAATGTCTTCACCAGAGAATAGGATCAAATGTTTACTACCTTAGGAAGCCTTCTGTGATATAGTCCTTTAGATGCTTTGAACATTGCTCTCACGAATTCAGTCAAGTTCAGCCTTCAATTTATGATTTTATCCATCAAAAAGATCTTTGCTGGTCACCACTGAGGTCTGCTACTTGACAAGGATAAACAGTAAAAGAACAAGAGAAAATGGAACTTCCAGGCTGCAAAAACTGGGTTTTCTACTGCTGCTGCTACGTCACTTTATGCCTGGACTGTGAGCTTTAAATAATTTCGGGACTAGGGTTTTCATGCCTTATCAATTAGGGCTGTCATCCTCAGACTGTTTTGGTGCAAGAATCAGACTGCTGTAAGGTCAATTCGGGACTGGTGTACTTGTGGAAACCCTTCACAAGACAGTCAACAAAATTTGTAGAAATCAACCCCAGAAAATTTGCAAAAACCAGACTGTATAAAGCATGTGAAGATTTGTGAAAATGTCATTTTATTGGACTGCCATCAAAACAGGAAGGCTTCCCTGCTGCAAAAACAAATTAGGGCCTTCTCCTAACTGCTGCCACCAAATCTTAGGGCTTCTCTGCTGCTGCCTTGTTTAGGGCCAAAAGTTGTTGCTGTTCCTCTGCTCACAGTCACGAAATTCCTTGGTTTGTTGCTCCTCCCAAACAGTCAACTTCTCTGCTACTCCACCGAAAACTGTTCTCTGCTGCAAGCTATATCCTCACTCTTTCCACCGAGTTTATTTGGTTCCTACTCCAAAAGAAAATTGGCATCAAGTCTAAACACCAACCTCAAGGAAGAATTCAGGTCTGCTGATAAGAAAAGATAAAAATTAGTGCTTGTCTACTGCTCCAAACGAAGTCTGCTACTTGGGCTCAGCTGATGGATTCTCTTCTTGCACTTCTTTCTTTTTATTTTATTTTGATGTGTGAGTATGTGTTTAAATACACATCAAGGTGTTTCCATATCCACAATCTGAGGGCCGATTTATAGGGCAAGTAAATAATTTTTTATTGTAAATATTTAATTTAAATTGTATTTTGAGTTTTAAATATCTTACCACTTATGTATTTTTATTTTTTTTCTTTACCACCTCAACGGTCAACTTTGTGTATTTTATTTTAAACCATCCTTCAAAGTCATCCATATCATAAAAAATTCATGGGTATGTGTCTTCCACTTTGTCATAGAGTTGCATCAAGCCACTAGGGCTTTCAATGGAATATCATGTGCAAGTTGCCATCATGGGCTTCAAACATGTCACCAAATGGTACCATGGACCCTTGTCAACTTCATCATCAAGCCAATATGTGTCTTGACCACATGAATGGGCATCAATGGTTCCATGACTTCATTAAGTCATCAATAACCAACTAACCATGCAAGTAGTGGGCTCCATGACCTTTGCAAGGGCATCAAGGTCTTCATCAGGGGTTTTAAGTCTTCATAGACTTCTTCATCAAGCAAGAGGTTTTAGAGTCTTCTTTAACCGCCTCAAACACACTAGGAGACCTCCAAGTGTCAAGATCCAACATGATATCACCTGTGGGGTAGCTTGGTCTTCTCCTGGGGTACCATGACACCATCATAGCATGAATGACTACATAATGGGTCATGAATGCTTCGCCGGGCCATTTAGGGTTTCTCCAATGTCCACCAAGGCTTCAACACCATCTCTAGGGTCTTCAACACCATCAGCAGGGTCTTCAACATCTTTAGCAAGGTGGTGGCATCAAGCTCCAGTCTTGTGGGTACAGGGACCTTGTCAACTGGGTACAAGGTGCTTCAAGGCACAAACCCACTCTGTAAGGGGTCCAAGTCACTGTAGGTGGGACTTGGTGGCATCAATGACATCTTGTGGGGCCACTGTAAGTCCATGTTGGCATCAATGACAATTTCATCAACATGGTATGACGCCCTACATAAGTCGTTTGACCGTCTGCATCACTGTATGGATTGACCCTCTTTGAGATCAACTTCTCTCTCTCCTGCTCAAATCTTTTCTCTTTGCAAATTTCTCCTCTCTTCTCTTTAGCTACTGAGTCTCTCACTCTTCTATTCATGAAATCTCTATTTGAAAATAATCTTGTGATCTTGTGTCTTTCTCCTTTCCTTAGGCTTTCTTTTGTAGCTTCTCAATGACCAAAATCCTAACCCCCAATCTCCAAAGTGATGGATGGCCAAGATTAGATCTTGAGCCTCGCTTAAGATTAACGACCATGACTTAATCTTTAGTTCACTTTAAGTCATTAGCCAACATTAAATTAATTAATTTGCTTTTCTTAAGTTACACTCTCACTTACTCTCTCAAGCGAGTAGCTAGTGAGGTAATTTGTACAACTCCTACATGCTGGACACATAGCCTATGTAGAAGCACCTCTCCAAGCTACAAACTTCAACACTCCCTCCTAATGAGGAAGGTGTTCTGCGTGATTCCTGACATATCTCTGAAGCACACAAACTTGCCCTTCATTAAAGCTTTGGTGAGAATATCTGCAACTTGCTCATCTGTGAATATTTTGAAGCTTCACAACTCCCTTTTGAACTTTGTTTTTGGTGAAGTGATATTGATCTCTATGTGTAGTACTTGTCATGAAACACTGGATTCTTTGAGAGTTTTATGCAACTTTGATTGTCATAGTGGATCACCGTAGGATCCAACACCCGAGCAAATAAACCCGTGAGCATCTTGTGAAGCTAAATGGCTTCACAACTCGCCAAATTCGTTGCCATGTACTTGGCCTTTATTGAACTAAGTGCCACTGACGTCTGCAATACTTCCTTCGACTTCTTGCTCTTTATAAAGTAGATCTAGGTCTTCCTGGAGGAGTCATCAATAAATGTAGCATATTATTGATAACCAGTCAAAGAAACAGATGACATCGGACCACATAAATATGGATGTATCAAATCAAGTACTCTTACTGATCTACTGTCACTGCTAGGAAAAGCAGTCTTGGTGTACTTTCGCAAACAAGACCTTTTGCACATATCTCTATGCTTTGTGTTGAACTTAGACAAACCTATCACCATGTCCCTCAAAATCCTTAGAGTTGGATGATGCAAATGAGCCATCCTCCTATTCCATAGCTCAGATAGATCACTGTTACTGCTATGTGCCAAAAGTTAAAACATGCTGAGGTTGAAATAAGAGCTTGTACAGTTTCCCACATCTGACACCTGTTGAATTTTTAGCATTAGCATGAATACTTTTAAAAATTTGCAGACCAACATAAACAAATTACAAGTGCATTAAACAACATCAACACATCAACACACTGAACACAAGAGTTTTTCACTGGGGAAACCTTTAAAGGACAAAACCCCCAAAAGCATTAGTAATTCATCTCATAAATGAGATGACTGAGTTTTTTGAAAATTGCACAAATCCTAATTGAGTTTGTACCACTAATCCACAATTACCAAAGATAATCCAATTAGACAAAAAAATGCTCAAATAGGGCTTTGTTCGGGTACACAGGGTACTCCCAAAAGACCGAACACCTTCAGAAACCGCTTCACACAAATAGATCACAGATCAACACACCAATGTTTGTCACGTGGTTAAAACCCTCGAGAGGGAAACAGTCCACGGCCCCAGCCAAATAGCTACTTGGAGCAATTTATTATGCAAAAGAAAGAAAGTTACATGAGCTTCTCATAATCAATCAACTAGCCAAGGACCCTCTATGCTCTTTAAATAGAGATCATAGACCAATCGGGTGTTAAGCCACGGATCAATGGTAGGTATGATCTAAGAGAAGTTGAACCGTCGGATCACTCTATGTCTAGAACATATCGTGACCGTCGGATTAGAATATTTACAAATGCATACTAAAGAAACACACTTTTACCTAACGGATATATTACACAAGTTGATCTTAACTAACTCCTAAGTGTTTAAATATCCTAACAGGCTTGCTGCCCTAATACTCTCTCCTGCCCAGAATTTCAAGGCTTCCCTTCTCTGTCTGCACGAAGCCTTTTTCACCTTGCTCGAGTTCTATTGCACCTGCCTGAACCTATTTTACTTTGCCCGAGTTTAGATGCACCTGCTCGGACCTGTTTTACCTATTTCCTGGAGGGCAGATCTGCTTCACCCTTTCTGTCAAGGCCCTACCCGGGCTGCCGGATGGTCCTGGTGTTGGCCGGAGGTCTAGTGGCTTTCTCAAAGGTCTTTCGGGCCTGCCTCCTAACTCCCCGAGGCCTTTCGGGCTTGTCTGTTGGCTTCTCGAGGCCTTAGTAGTCTGCTCGAGTTGCTGTAGGAGTTCGTGGGTACTCCCGAGCCCTACTCTAGGTGCCTAGAGTGACTACCGAGTCATGTTGTAGCTGCCCAAAGGGTTTGGCAAGGCTGCCAGTGGAGCGGAGGTGGCACCTTGTAGAAGAGTAGGGCTGCTGGAGGTGCTGCCAAGGGAGATAGGGGGCTGCCCGGAGGTGAACCCCAGCTGCCCGTGAGTGATCCGTTGCTGCTTGTGGAGGAGGGGGTTGTTAGAGTAAACCCCTAACCCTTCCTTAGCTGGTTGTGAGATGAGAAGAGCAAAAGGCCTAGCGGTGGGGTAAAACTTAAAAAACAAGTGGATGCCCTAGCTAGACTCATCCATGCTAGCGCATAACCACAATGACAACCTTCTCTTCAAAAACCCGTGAAATCTTCAGTAGGAGCAGCTTCACCTGTGAGAACAAGAGTGTATATATAATGAAATGGATTGATCTTCTTTTATATCCTTTGAGTCACCTGTAAATTGATCAAAATTAAAAAGAACAAAATATTATTATTTTATTCTCTTCTCACTTTGACTTTTACCTTTAGTGTTACTAAAGGTGTTTTTGCACTTTCACTTTTACGCCTTAGTGGTACTAAGGGTCCTCATGTATTTTGACTTTTGCTTTAGCCTTCTTCAAGCGCCCTGTGGTCAATACAAGTGGTCAAGGTGGTCTTTCATCCCCACTCAAAGTACATCATCATAAACAGAGAGAATTACTAATGCTTTTATCTCACACTCTGTGTGACGCCAAGATCAAATACTAAGGTGTCTTAACCAAGGGTAGCTAAGCCTCGGAGAAGATCACAAAGCCCACTGATCAAGGGTCAGAGTGCCACACATGCCTAGACCGGGTCTAGGGCTTATAGTGCCTTTTTGGTAACAGACCAGGTGCCTTAGCCATAGGCTGCATAATTTGACACTAGGTCAAATACTTGGTAATGGATCAAAGCGTTTCCATTCTCTCGGAGAATGGCCCTCAGCCCCGGGTCGAGTCCCTAGTCCCGGACTAGGTAAATTCCTGGTAACTGACTAGGTGCGCTCCATTCAAAGAATGGCCACTCAGCTCTACGTCCAGTGCTAGACTGGTTCCACATCCTGGTCTAGGACCAGATGTCACCATTCAACAGAATGATCAGTCAATGCAAGGTTGAGTCCCCCAAAGCTAGACTGGTTCTATATCGTGGTCTCGAACCAGATATCCCCATTCAATAGAATGGTCACTCAACTCTAGGTTGAGTCCACACCTTGGTCCCGAACCAGGTGTGTCCATTCTCCTAAGAGAATGGATCTCAATGCTGCTCAGAAAAATCAACACTCCCTCTCAGCGAGAGAGGCATTCTCTGCCATGCCAAGCTTGTCACCAAAGTACACGAACTTTGATGTTGTTAGAGGCTTGGTCAAGATATATGCGATCTGTTCATCCTTACGAATGTACTGCAATTTCATAGCACCTCTTTGCATTAGGTCTCTGATGAAATGATACCTCATTTCAATGTGTTTCGATCTATCATGAAATACTGGGTTCTCCGAAAGCTTAATGCAACTCTGATTATCGCAATGGATGATCGTTGAGTCAAGCTTTCCCCCGAACAGATCAGATAGAAGTTTTCCGAGCAAAACTGCTTCCTTGCAGGCATCACTTGCAGCAATATACTTTGCCTCAGTTGTACTCTGAGCTATGGAACCCTGCTTCCTGCTGGACCAAGAGATCATTCTAGATCCCATACTGAAGCAGTAACCAGAAGTATTTTTCTAGTCTACTGCACTGCCAGCCCAATCTGAATCCGCATATCCAGATAATAATACTCCACTATTGGAAGTATGCCAGAGCCCATAAGTGATAGTACCTCGCACATATCTGAGTACGTGTTTAGCAACCACCAAGTGTATGTGCTTTGGGTCGGACTTGAACTGACTCAGAGCATTCACTGTGTAACATATTTCCGGTCTTGTATGCACGAGATATATCAAGGATCCAATAAGTTGTTTGTACAGAGTAGAGTCCACACTCTGTAAACTGGAAGCTGATTCATGCAACTTTGTCAAGTTGGTAGTCATGGGTACGCTCATGGACTTGCAGTCTTGCATCCCAAATTTCTGCAAGATGTCTACCCATACTTTCCTTGTGTCAGGAAAATCTCGCTTAGCTTTTGCCAGACCTCTAAGCCAAGGAAATAATGCATCAAGCCGAGATCCTTCATCTCAAATTTAGAGGTAAGCTCCCTCTGACACTGTTTTATCAACTGTTCATCACTTGTAAGAAACAAGTCATCTACATATAGAACACGGATCAAGACATGATTATGAACAACCTTAAAGTATAGGTTAGAATATGCTGTACTTTTGGAAAAGCCCAAGCTGTGGAGAAATCCATCCATCCTTGCATACTAAGCTCTTGGAGCCTGGTTTGGTCCATACAAGGCTTTCTTTAGTTTACATACATGGGTCTTACTCCCATGTGTCACAAAGCCTTCAGGTATTTCAATATAGACTTCCTCCTCAATCTTGCCATTCAGGAAGGATGTCTTTACATCCATTTGATGTAACTCCCATTCGAATACTGCAGCAAGAGAAATGATGGTTCTAATGGTAGTATACCTGGAAGCAAATGTCTCATCATAGTTAAGGCCTTCTTTCTAAGTGAAGCCACGAGCTACGAATTTGGCTTTATACTTCTCCATACTGCCATCAGCAGCATGCTTGATTTTATAAAGCCATCTAGATGTCATCACTGACTTTTTGTTGGTCTAGGAACAACTTCCCACACATCATTCTTCATGGTTGAACTGTATTCTTCAATCATGGCATCAACCCATACTTGTTGACTTGCTGCTTATTCGTATGAGGAAGGTTTTGCACTGATGAGTTGGCTCATAAGACCGGAGTACTTATGTGGTCTTATGCTTTGTCTGAAAGTCTCGGGAGGAACTTTATGCTTTTCACCTTCTTGTACCGTTTCTCGGTACCAAGAAGGTCTCCTTTTGGAAGGAAGAACTTCAAGTAGTTCTTCTGGTGGACTTTTAGTGTCCTAAGGTGCATCTAGAATTTGATCCTCAAATTCCTCTTCTTCCCTCCGAATTTCTAAATCTGGAAACTCAAGGGGAGGTACTTCATCTTCCTTTGAAAGCTCTTGTGTTTTATGAAACACAACTTCCTCATGGAAGATCACATCTCTGCCGACTTTAATATACCTCTGTCCAGGTACATAGATACGATAGGCCTTCGAACAATCACTGTATTCGACAAATATACCTTTCTTACCGGAACGCTCTAACTTACCTTGCTTTTCCTTTGGCACATGAATGTACACCAAAGTGCCAAATATCCTCATGTGGTCAACTGCAGGTTTCTTCCTGGTGAAGACTTCTTCTGGAGTCTTCTCCCCCAAGATAGCATGAGGGATTCTATTCTAGATGTACACAACAGTACCTGCATCTTTAGCCCACAAAGATAAAAGAAGATCTAGATCGGTAAGCATGGCTTTAGCAGCTTCACAGATCATTGTATTCTTCCTTTCTGCAACCCCATTATGCTGATGGTTGTAGAGTACTGTCAGCTCTTTCTTGATTTTTGCTTCTTGGCAAAAATCATCAAACTCATTAGATTCATACTCACCTCCGCTATCTGATCTCAAGATACGGATGTGTCTGCAAGTCTAATTTTCAATCAAAGGCTTTGAGCCTGTCAAAAGTTTCACTTTTGGCCTTGAGGATGTAAATCCATGACTTCCAAGAGTGATCATCAATAAACAAGACATAATATAAACACCCACTCAAAGAGGGTGAAGACATAGGCCCACAAATGTTAGAGTGAATCAAATCTAAAATTCCTTTAGATCTATTCTTGCTTCTGGAAAAGGATTTCTTAGTGTTCTTACCTAGAGCACATCCTTTGCAAATTCCATCATGTTTTGGAGATACGTTTGGCATACCTGTGACCATCTTCTGCAAGCATGGGAGAGCTGTCTAGTGAAGGTGTCCAAACCTTCTATGCCACAACTCACATGGATCAACTGTATGATGTACCAAAGCATGAGTGGAATCTTCTGAAGCCTTGTAAAGCCTCCCTCTGGAACCCCAATCTGTACAACTGAGCATAGCTCTTCATCCTTTTTCCATAGAAGGACTTTCTTGTCCATGAAGAGGACTCTGTAGCCCTTGTCCTTTAAGCCAGTAACAGATAGAAGATTCTTCTTCAAACCAGGAACATATAAGACATCATCAATATGTAGAACTGTGCCTGAGTCAAGTTGAAGTGAAGTTGAGCCAGCTCCTTCAATCTTGTAAGTAGAGTCATCTCCAACTTCCACCTGTGTGGTGAACTTATTCTTTCATAACTGGTGAGAGCTCCACGGTTACCTGTCATATGCCCGAAGGCACCACTATCCACCAACCAATAGGTAGCACTGTCTGTGATGGATCCAGAGAGAGCAAAATCAGGTAGTACTCTCTTCTAGGTTCTTCTTCTTTGTTAGCCTTGGTTTTCTTCTTCTTCTTAGGTGCTTCTTCTTCTTCTTCTTCTTCTGCTTTTGCAACAGAGTCTTGAAATCTTCTCTTGAATTTCTTCTTGGTTTTCCTACAGTCCCTGGCAAAGTGTCCAAACTTGTGGCAAATATAACATTCCACCTTTGAAACATCAGAGAACTTACCTCGAGGTTCCTTTCCCTTCTTTTGCTGAGGGGAGGGATTTTGAACTTCCTTGTCTTTGCTGCAAATGCAAGGTTACCTTCCTTGGGTACCTTGCCTGAAGTCCTTCTCTCTTCTTCTGTGCAATCATCCAAAGTCTTTCGAAAGTTCGCTGATTCTCACGTCCACTGATATATGCCATGAAAGTTTCTCAAGAGGTTGGGAGACCATCGACCACAGTCTACACAAGGTCACCATCCTCAACAACAATACCAATAGCAATAAGTTGATCTTTTACCTGTGCAATCTTCATGAAGAAGGAACCAACCTCTTCATCCTTGTTCAACTTCAAAGTTTGTAGCCTTTTCTTCCAGACTTTCTTCTGACTGGGAGCCTTCTTCTCATACAAGTTGGCCAAGATGTCAAAGCATTCTTTGGCAGTCTTTAATGCTGTGATGTTGGGCATTACTATTTCTTTGACAGAATTATAAATGATCCTTCTAGCCTTAGCCTGCTTCTTCTTGTAAGCAAGTCTGCCAACATTAGATGTTGGCTCTTCAATGACATTAAACACAATGTTATCCGGGTAAGTTTCTTCTAGAATAGCTGTAAGCCTAGCTTTCCAGGAGTTGTAGTTAGCCGACCCTTGTAACTGTTAAATTTTTAGCATTAGCATGAATACTTTTAAAATCTGCAGACTAACATAAACAAATGACAAGTGTAGTAAATCACATCAACACATCAACACACTGAACACAAGAGTTTTTCACCGGGGAAACCTTTAAAGGACAAACCCCCCAAAACCATTAGTAATTCATTTCGTAAATGAGATGACTGAATTTTTCCAAAATTCCACAAACCCTAACTGGGTTTGTACCACAAATCCACAATTACACAGAATGTAAACTTTTAAACAGACAATGCCAAATTGGGCTTTTTAACAAATTAGGGATTTCTGCCCTAAATTTTCTCTCTCCTTCCCTGTCAGCTGCTGCTCGGATATGTAAGGAGGCTGCTCGGATCTGAACTGATGCTGCTCGGTGTGCCCTGCCAACCTGCCCGTGATCTGCCTGTGTCTTTTAAGCCTTCCCAAAGTCTGTTTTTACCTGCTTGGAGCTTGCCTGATTTTCTTGCCCGGATTATCCTGCTGCCCAAAACTCCTGCCCTTCTGCTGGCTACTCCCGTGGATTTTGCTGGCTGTCAGAAGTCCTTTGGGCTGTCTGTTAGCAGCTCAAGGGTCCGGTACAAACCTGGATGCCCTTATGGGCAGGCTGCTAGCAGCTCGAGGGTCTGCGTAATAGTCCGATGTCTGTCCGGGACTGCCCGTAGCCTGTAAGGGCTGCATTGGATGCCCGAAGACCCTTAGTAGGCTTCCCTAGCCCTGCTAGGGCTTTTTGTAGGTGGCTGTCTGCAACACAGGGCAACCCAAACCTTGCCCAAGTTGATGGCAGAGGGACCGAGCACTATAGAGGGCTTCCCAAGAAACGGAGAGGGCTGCCGTGAGGTTTTGCAGCGTGCCCGAGAATGGATCTCAGCTACTCGTGACTTGAGAAGACTACCCGTGAGGAGAATAGAAGGCTAGGGCTAAAACCTAGTTGATGAAGGAGGTAAAAGATTGCTGTAAGAGATCATCTCAAACCCTAGCTTAGGGTTTAATGAACAAGTGTGGATGCCCTAGCTAGACTCATCCATGCTAGGGAAAAACCACCAAACTTCCTTCTCTTCAAAATGACGAACGAATCCTTTTGGTAGAGCAACTGCACCTGTGAGAGCAACTGCACCTGTGAGAGCAAAGTGTATGTGATAATGAAATGGTTTGACCTTCTTTTATAGCCTTTGAGTCACCTGTAAGTGGACCAAAACTCAAAAGAACAAAATATTAATATTTTATTCTTTTATCACTTTGACTTTTACCTTTAGTGGTACTAAAGGTCTTTTTGCACTTTCACTTTGACATCTTAGTGGTACTAAGGATCCATATGTATTTTATAATTTTGCGTTAGCCTTCTTGAAGTGCCCTGTGGTCAAATCAAGTGGTCAAGGTGGTCTTTCATCCCCATTGAAAGTACATCATCATAAACACAGAGAATTACTAATGCTTTTATCTCACACTCTGTGTGACACCAAGATTGGATACTAAGGTGTCTTAACCAAGGGTAGCTAAGCCTTGCAGAAGATCACAAAGCCCACTGATCGAGGATCAGAGTATCACACATGCCTAGACTCTATCTAGGGCTTATAGTGTCTTCCTGGTAACAGACCAGGTGCCTCAGCCATAGGCTGCATAATTTGGCACTAGGTCAAATACTTGGTAACAGACCAAGCGCCTCCATTTTCCCAGAGAATGGCCCTTAGCCTTGGGCTGAGCCCTAGTCTCGGACTAGATTAAATTCCTAGTAACTGACCAGGTGCCTTCATTCAAAGAATGGCCACTCAGCTCTAGGCGGAGTCCCATAGTGCTAAACTGGTTCCACATCCTAGTACCGGACCAGATGTCACCATTCAACAGAATGGTTAGTCAACTCAAGGTTGAGTTCCCCAGTGCTGGAGTGGTTCTATATCTCGGTCCCGAACCAGATATCCCCATTGAATAGGATGGTCACTCAACTCTAGGTTGAGTCTTCCAATGCTAGACTGGTTCCACATCCTGGTCTCGGACTAGATGTCACTATTCAACATAATGGTCACTCAACTCAAGGTTGAGTCCGCCAGTTCTGGAATGTTTCCATATCTTGGTCCCAGACCATATATCCCCATTCAACAAAATGGTCACTCAACTCAAGGTTGAGTCCACACCCTGGTCTTGGACTAGGTGTCTCCATTCTTTTAAGAGAATATCTCTCGATGCTGCTCAAAAAAATCAACACTCCCTCTCAGCAAGAGAGGCATTCTTTGCCATGCCAAGCTTGTCACGAAAGTACACGAACTTTGATGGTGTTAGAGGCTTGGTCAAGATATCTGCGATTTGTTCATCCGTACGAATGTAGTGCAACTTCAGAGCACATCTTTGCACTAGGTCTCTGATGAAATGATACTTCATTTCAATGTGTTTCGATTTGTCATGAAACACTGGGTTCTCTGAAAGCTTAATGCAACTCTGATTATCGCAATGGATGATCGATGAGTCAAGCTTTCGATTGAACAGATCAAATAGAAGTTTTCTGAGCCAAACTGCTTCCTTGCATGCATCACTTGCAACAATATACTCTGCCTCAGTTGTACTCTGAGATATGGAACCCTGCTTCCTGCTGGACCAAGAGATCATTGCAGATCCCATGCTTAAGGAGTAACCAGAGGTACTTTTCCATTCTACTGCATTGCCATCCCAATCTGAATCCACATATCTAGATATTAATACTCCACTGCTGAAAGTATACCCGAGCCCATAAGTGATAGTACCTCGCACATATATGAGTATGTGTTTAGCAGCTACCAAGTGTATGTGCTTCAGATCGGACTTGAACGGACTCAGAGCATTCACTGTGTAACAGATGTCTGGTCTCGTATGCACGAGATACATCAAGGATCCAATAAGCTTTCTGTACAGAGTAGAGTCCACACTCTGTGCACTGGTAGCTGACTCACGCAACTTTGTCAAGTTGGTAGTCATGGGTACGCTCATGGACTTGCAGTCCTGCCTCCCAAATTTCTGCAAGATGTCTACTGCATACTTTCCTTGTGTTAGGAAAATCTCGCTTGGCATTTTCTAGACCTCTAAGCCAAGGAAATAATGCATCAAACCGAGATCCTTCATCTCAAATTCAGAGGTAAGCTCCCTCTGACACCCTCTGACACTGTTCTATCAACTGTTCATCACCTGTAAGAAACAAGTCATCTACATATAGAACAAGGATCAAGACATGATTATGAATAACCTTAAAGTACAAGTTAGAATTTGTTGTACTTTTGAAAACCCCAAGCTGTGCAGAAATCCATCCATCCTCACATATCAAAACCTCGGTGCCTATTTCAATCCATACAAGGCTTTGTTCAGTTTACACGCATGGGTCTTATTCCCAAAAGTCACAAAGCCTTCAGGTTGTTCAATATAAACTTCCTCCTCAATCTTGCCATTGAGGAGGCTGTCTTTACATCCATTTGATGTAACTTCCGACCAAATACTGCAGCAAGAGAAATGATGGTTCTAATGGTAGTATACCTGGTAACATGAGCAAATGTCTCATCATAGTCAATGCCTTCTTTATGAGTGAAGCCACGAGCTACGAATCTGGTTTTATACTTCTCCATATTGCCATCAACAACATGCTTGATTTTATAAAGCCATCTTGAAGTCACCACTGACTTTCTTGTTGGTCTGGGAACAACTTCCCACACATTCATGATTGAATTGTACTTTTCAATCATGGCATCAACCCACACTTGTTGACTTGCTGCTTCTTCGTATGAGGAAGGTTCTGCACTGATCAGCTGACTCATAAGACAGAAGTACTTCTGTGGTCTTATGCTTTCTCTGAAAGTCTCGGGAGGAGCTTTATGCTTCTCGGCTTCTTGCACCATTTCTTGGTACCAAGCAGGTCTCCTTTTGGAAGGAGGAACTTCAAGCAGTTCTTCTGGTGGACTTTCATTGTCCTTGGATGCATCTGGAATTTGATCCTCAAATTCCTCTTTCTCCCTCTAAATTTCTGAACCTGGAAACTCAAGCTGAGGTAATTCATCCTCGTTTGAAAGCTCTTGTGTTTGACGAAACACAACTTCCTCATGGAAGATCACATCTCTTCTGACCATCTTCTGTAAGCTTGAGAGAGCTGTGTAGTGAAGGTGTCCAAACCTTCTATGCCACAACTCACATGGATCAACTGTATGATGTACCAAAGCATGAGTGGAATCTTCTGAAGCCTTGTAAAGGCCTCCCTCTCGAACCCCAATCTGTACAGCCCATAGAAGGACTTTCTTGTCCATGAAGATGATTCTGTAGCCCTTCTCCTTTAAGTCAGCAACAGATAGAAGATTCTTCTTCAAACCAGGAACATATAAGACATCATCAATATGTTAAACCGTACCTGAGTCAAGTTGAAATGAAGTTGAGCCAACTCCTTCAATCTTGTACGTGGAGTCATCTCCAAGTTCCACCTGAGTGGTGAACTTCTTCTTTCTATAACTGGTGAACTTCTTCTTTCTATATGCCTGGAGGCACCACTATCCACCAACCAAGAGGTAGCATTGTCTGTGATGGATCCAGTGAGAGTAGAAATCAGGTAGTACTCTCTTCTAGGTTCTTCTTCTTTGTTAGCCTTGGTTTTCTTCTTTTTTTTAGGTTCTTCTTCTTCTGCTTTTGCAGCAGAGGGTTGAAATCTTCGCTTGGATTTCTTCTTGGTTTGCCTGCAATCCCAGGCAAAGTGTCCAAACTTGTGGCAATCATAACATTCCACTTTTGAAACAACGGAGAACTTACATTGGGGTTTCTTTTCCTTCTTTTGCTGAGGGGAGGGCTTCTTTAACTTCTTTGTCTTTGCTGCAAGTGCAAGGTTACCTTCCTTGGATACCTTGTCTGAAGTCCTTCCCTCTTCTTCTATGCAATCATGCCAAAGTCTTTTGAAGGTTTGTTGATTCTCACGTCCATTGATAGATGCCATGAATGTTTCCCAAGAGCTTGGGAGACCATTGACCACAGTCTGCACAAGGTCATCATCATCAACAACAATACTAATAACAATAAGTTGATCTCTTACCTGTGCAATATTCGTGAAGAAGGAACCAACCGCTTCATCTTTGTTCAACTTCAAAGTTTGTAGCCTTTTCTTCAAGACTCTCTTCTGACTGGGAGCCTTCTTCTCATACAAGTTAGCCAAGGTGTCAAAGCATTCTTTTGCAGTATTTAATGTTGTGATGTTGGGCATCCTAGTTTCTTTGACAGAATCATAAATGATTCTTCTAGCCTTAGCCTGCTTCTTCTTGTAAGGAACTCTGCTAGCATTAGATGTTGGCTCTTCACTGACATTAAACACAATGTCATCCAAGTCATTTTCTTCTAGAATAGTTGTAAGCCTAGCTTTCCAGGAGTTGTAGTTAGCTGACCCTTGTAGCTTCTCTTCCGGTTTGAAGATGTTGATGGCCATCTCTGGTACTTTGTCAAATGTCAAGTCTGCAAAATATCCCAAGGTCTAGTAAGACAACAACAATTTCTTCTTACTGGGTCTTCACATGCTATGCTCTGATACCATGTTGAATTTTTAGCATTAACATGAATACTTTTAAAATTTGCAGACTAACATAAACAAATGACAAAGTGCAGTAAATCACATCAACACACTGAACACAAGAGTTTTTCACTGGGAAAACCTTTAAAGGACAAAACCCCCAAAAGCATTAGTAATTCATCTCGTAAATGAGATGACTGAGTATTTCCAAAATTCCACAAACCCTAACTGGGTTTGTACCATAGATCCACAATTACACAAAATGTAAACTTTTACACAGAAAATGCCAGATTGGGCTTTTTAACAAATTAGGGCTTTTTGCCCTAAATTTTCTCTCTCCTGCTTAGAGATATCAAACTGCCCAAAAATCTCCTGTGACTGCCCAGATCTGGTTTCTCTTCTTGCCCTGTTAGCTGCTGCCCGAATCTATAAGGAGGCTGTCTGGATCTGAACTGAAGCTCCCTGGAGTGCCCTACCAACCTGTCCATGATCTGCCTGTGTGTTTTCAGCCTGCCCGAAATCTGCCTTTACCTGCCAGATTTTATAGCTCGGATTATCCTATTGCCCTAAACCCCTGCCCGTTTTGCTGGCTGCTCCCGTGGCTTCTGCTGGCTACCGGAAGCCCTCTATGGGCTGTCTGTTAGCAGCCCGAGGGTCTGTTGTAGCAGTCTGAGGGTCTGCTACAAACCAGGATGCCCTTACTAGTAGGCTGCTAGCAGCCCGAGGGTTTGTTGTAGCAGCCCGAGGGTTTGCTGTGGCAGCTCGAGGTCTGTTCGGGACTGCCCGAAGCCGATAAGGGCTACTGTGGGTGCATTGAGACCCTTAGCAGGCTGCTCGAGCCTTGCTAGGGCTTGTTGTAGGTGGCCGTGGGTAGCATATGGCAACCCAAGCCCTGCGTGAGTTGATGGCAGAGGGATAGGTTCCTATAGAGGGCTGCCGAAGAAATGGAGAGGGTTGCCGTGAGGTTTTGTAGCTTGCCCGGGTATGGATCTCAGCTTCCCGTGACTTGAGGAGACTGCCCGTGAGGAGAATAAAAGGCTAGGGCTAAACCCTAGTTGATGAAGGAGGTAAAAGATTGCTTCAAGTGATCATCTCAAACCCTAGCTTACGGTTTACTGAACAAGTGTGGATGCCCTAGCTAGACTCATCCATGCTAGGGAAAACCCCCAAACCTCCTTCTCTTCAAAATGACCAACGAATCCTTTTGGTAGAGTCGCTGCACCTGTGAGAGCAAAGTGTATGTAATAATCAAATGACTTGACCTTCTTTTATAGCCTTTGAGTCACCTGTAAGTGGACCAAAATTGAAAAGAACAAAATATTAATATTTTATTCTTTTCTCTCTTCGACTTTTACCTTTAGTGGTACTAAAGGTCTTTTTGCACTTTCACTTTGACACCTTAGTGGTACTAAGGATCCTTATGTATTTTAGACTTTTTCTTTAACCCTCTGCAAGTGCCTTGCGGTCAAATCAAGTGGTCAAGGTGGTCTTTCATCCCCATTGAAAGTACATCATCATAAACACAGAGAATTACTAATGCTTTTATCTCACACTCTGTGTGACATCAAGATCAGATACTAAGGTGTCTTAACCAAGGGTAGCTAAGCCTTGGAGAAGAGTACAAAGCCCACTGATTGAGGGTCTAAGTGTCACACATGCCTAGACCCTGTCTACGACTTATAGTGTCTTCCTGGTAACAGACCACGAGTCTCAGCCATAGGCTGCATAATTTGACGCTAGGTCAGATACTTGGTAATAGACCAACTGCCTCCATTCTCCCGGAGAATGGCTCTTAGCCCTGGGCTGAGCCCCTAGTCTCGGACTAGGTTAAATTCCTGGTAACAGACCCGGTGCATCCATTCAAAGAATGGCTACTCAGCTCTAGGCTGAGTCCCACAGTGCTAGACTTGTTCCATATCCTAGTCCCAGACTAGATGTCACCATTCATTAGAATGGTCACTCAACTCATGGTTGAGTCCCCCAGAGCTGGACTGGTTCTATATCTTGGTCTCAGACCAGATATCCCTATTTAATAGAATGGTCACTCAACTTTAGGTTGAGTCTTCCAGTGCTAGACTGGTTCCACATCCCGGTCTCGGACCATATGTCACCATTCAACATAATGCTCACTCAACTCAAGCTTGAGTACCCCAATGCTGGACTGGTTCAATATCTTGGTCCCGGACCAGATATCCCCATTCAACAGAATGGTCACTCAACTCAAGGTTGAGTCCACAACCTGGTCCCGGACCAGTTGTCTCCATTCTCCTAAGAGAATGGTTCTCGATGCTGCTCAGAAAAATCAACAGTAACTTCTCTTCTAGTCTGAAGATGTTGATGGCCATCTCTGCCACTTAGTCGAATGTCAAGTCTGCAAAATATCCCAAGGTCTAGGAAGACAACAACAATATCTTCTTACTGGTTCTTCAAATGCTAAGCTTTGATACCATGTTGAATTTTTATAATTATCATCAATAGTTTTTAAAATTTGCAGATTAACATAAACAAATGACAAGTGCAGTAAACAACATCAACACACTGAACACCAGAGTTTTTCACTGGGGAAACCTTTAAAGGACAAAACCCCCAAAAGCATTAGTAATTCATCTCGTAAATGAGATGACTGAGTTTTTCCAAAATTCCACAAATCCTAACTGGGTTTGTACCAGAGATCCACAATCACAGAAGATAATCCAATTACACAGAAAAATGCCCAAGTAGGGCTTTTTAACAAATTAGGGCTTTTTGCCGAAATTCTCTTTTCTGCCCAGAATTTGCAGGCTTTCCTTCTCGTCTTTTCGGAGCTTGTTTCACCCTGCCCGAGTTCTATTGCTCCTGCCCATACCTGTTTTACTATGTCTGAGTCTTGCTGCACCTGCTCGGACTTGTTTTACCTATACTGCCCAAGGATGGATTTGCTGCACGGAGGGTAGATCTGCTGCACTCGTTTTGTCTGGGCCCTATCCAGGCTGCCCGAAGGGCTGTCGGATGGTCCTGCTGCTAGCTGTAGGTCTGGTGGCTTGCCTGCTAACTGCCCGAGGCCTTCCGAGCCTGTTTGCTGGTTGCCCGAGCTATGCTGTAGGTGCCCAGAGTGACTCCCGAGCCTTGCTGTAGGTGCTGGGAGGGTTTGGCAGGACTGCTGGTGGAGCAGAAGTGGCATCCCGTGGAAAAGTAGGGCTTCTAGAGGTGCTGCCAAGGGAGATAGGGCGCTGCCCGGAGGTGAACCCCAACTATTGCTTGTGGAGGAGGGAGTTGTTAGAGTAAAACCCTAATAGCCCTTCATTAGCTGGTTGTTAGATGAGAAGAGCAAAAGCCCTAGCTGTAGGGTAAAACTGAAAAACAAGTGGATGCCCTAGCTAGACTCATCCATGCTAGGGTTTAACCACAAAGACAACCTTCTCTTCAAAAACCTGTGAAATCTTCAGTAGGAGCAGCTTCACTCGTGAGAGCAAGAGTGTATGTAATAAAAAAATGAATTGAACTTCTTTTATATCCTTTGAGTCTCTTGTAAGTGGACAAAAATTAGAAAGAACAAAATATTATTATTTTATTTTTTTCTCACTTTGACTTTTCCTTTAGTAGTACTAAAGGTTTTTTTGCACTTTCACTTTTACGCCTTAGTGGTACTAAGGGTCCTCATGTATTTTGACTTTTGCTTTAGCCTTCCTCAAGTGCCCTGTGATCAATACAAGTGGTCAAGGTGGTCTTTCATCCCCACTCAAAGTACATCATAAACATAGAGAATTACTAATGCGTTTATCTCACACTCCGTGTGATGCCAAGATTTGATACTAAGGTGTCTTAACCAAGGGTAGCTAAGCCTTGGAGAAGATCACAAAGCCCACTGATCAAGGGTCAGAGTGCCACACATGCCTAGACCCGGTCTAGGGCTTATAGTGCCTTCTTGGTAACAGACCAGGTGCTTGAGCCATAGGCTGCATAATTTGACACTAGGTCAAATACTTGGTAATGGACCAAGCGCCTCCATTCTCTTGGATAATGGCCCTCAGCCCGGGGTTGAGTCCCTAGTCTCGAACTAGGTAAATTCCTGGTAACTGACCAGGTGCCTCCATGCAAAGAATGGCCACACAGCTCTAGGCTGAGTCCCCCAGTGCTAGACTAATTCCACATCCTGGTCTCATACCAGATGTCACCATTCAACAGAATGGTTACTCAACGCAAGGTTGAGTCCCCCAGTGCTGGACTGGTTCTATATCGTGGTCCCGAACCAGATCAATAGAATGGTCACTCAACTCTAGGTTGAGTCCACACCCTGCTCTCGGACCGGGTGTCTCCATTCTCTCCATTCTCCTAAGAGAATGGCTCTCGATGCTGCTCAGAAAAATCAACAACACCAATCACAAAAGAACTAGATAGACTTGATTGCTTGGGAAAAATGTGCGCATGCTCATCATGAAAGTACACTTTGAGTCCCCTATTCTTGATTGTGGAAACTGAACTCAAGTTCTTCTTTAGCTTAGGGACATACAATACATCCCTCAAAGTCATGGGACTCATAAACTCCCTCTGAAAGGTAATAGTCCCACGTCCAACTGCTCTGACAATCGTGTCATCCCCCAACAATACCTCCACATCTAGGCCAATCTCTATGAACTCAAAAAACACCTCCCATGCACTTGTCATATGGCTTGAAGCTCCACTATCAATGTACCGTGTGCCAGTGGTGGTGGATGCACTCAAAGAATGGCTAGTCAACAATGAATACTCTCTCTCATCCTCTATATCTCTATTGGTTATGGATGCTGTCTTTGAATGACCAACACAAAGAGAAAACTCTCTCAAATATAGCTGCATACTCATCCATCTCCATTGAAGTTGCTGTCTGCTGCTTCTTCTTCTTGTTCGGACACTGTCCAACATAGTGCCCAAGCTTCACTTTGCTCAAATTTTTCTTCTTCCCACCCTCCTACTGTTTAGCCCCACACCGTTTGGGACCCTTCTTGGGCTTCTTCTTTCCCTTGTCTGTCAAATCCACATTCTCCTCATCCTACTTATTGTTCGAAGAGCTTCCCTGGACATCTGCTCTCTGAGTCTCCTCTTGAACAAAATCATCCCAGAGATGATCCCAAGAAGGCGTGTTCTCTCTAGCTACAATGGCCTCCACATAAACAACCCATAGCTTGGCCATGCCATTCAAGGTTGTTTGCACTAGCTCACTGCTGTTAACCTTCTCTCCAACTGCTCCAAGCTCATCTCTCACGTGTGATCTTAGTAAGGTAAGATGCCACATTCTCAGATTTGGCCATTCTAATACTCTTCATATTCTCTCTTAGTATCATCTGTTAGAATTTGATAACTGTAACCCAAGATCACTAAAAGGAAGATAAAGGTCAAAAACAAAATAATGTGTGGAGCTCGTTTAACCACAATGATCAATGATCATCGCCCTACTGTAGACAAAAGAACTGTTTGTCCCCCTTGAGCTCAGACCTTCCAATAGATATCGATGTACATCTAGATAATATAAGCACAAACCCCAAAACAAGAGAGAACCTTCTCCAAAATGGAGAATCCCCAAAAACAATCTTTCTCTAGTAGTAGCGAACTTCTTCTCTCTCCTTGAGTGAACTTGCTTGAAGGTTTGATGTAAAAATGAAAGAGGGCAACTTCTATTTATACACTAAATCGTTGGAAATCTAATTTTCCATTGGGGATAACTTAGCTCATTTGACTGGGGCCGACTTGTGTTAATTCATAATAAAAAATACATTTTATTATAGTTCTTTCTAGGTCGACTTATGTCAGGATGCCTCACATGGCTACTACAACAGCACTCCCTCTTAGCCAAGGAGGCATCATCAGTATTATCATACTGGGACTCTTCTGGATATCATTAGACTCATTCGAGAGTTTGAGCCTTATAGTTTTGAGGAGGCAGTAGACCATCAAGTGTGGAGAGATGCCATGGTGGAAGAGTACAATTCCATCATAAAGAACTATGTTTGGGAGGTTGTACTGTAACACCTTGGTTTTGACACCGTGGTATTGAATTGCATATGATGTAAATATTGTATTTAATCGTGGTGTGGAGCTAAAGGCAAATGCCCCACCATGGATTTAGTGTCTTATGTATCGACGATTAAAATCGATGTCGATGGTTTATGTGCTAGCCAGGCACGGTATGTTTGAGACATCATGTAAAATACAAATTAATAAAAATACCACAACTAGCTATGCGCCGCAATGTTAAAGAGACGGTGGCATGATTTCGCAAGGAATGGGGGGGGGGGGAATATTCAACCTCTAGGCCAATGGGGAAAAATCCAAATGTCTTAAGGGAAAACCCATTAAATGGTCAACTACCCTTTTTGTCTTTTATGCTTAGTCATCTAAGTGGGTGAAGGAAGTTATTGCCTTGGGATGGGAAGGGTATGGAGGTCAAATTCGAATTGGTGAAGCTATCAGTCTTTGGGAAACATGTTTTTGACTTGTGGGGCAAGTAAATGCTTGGGAAGGCATGCCCAAGCCATTAGGCACCCATGTCTTTCATTTTCCTTCCCCATTCTCACTCATGTGGGCTCTCTCACGCAGCAGGAAGGGGGCTGAGCTCTCCCCTTCACGATTTTTGCAGTTTTTCCATGTTTGTCCATGGTTGGGGAATTTGTTTTTGGAATGCTGAGTTCATATGCAGGAGAGATTCACGTTTTAGTGTTTGTTGGGGGCCGTTTTTGTCTCCTTCACGATTTGGGTCGTTTTCTTCATTTTCCCATGCTCAGAGTTTGTTTTCTGTGTTGCTGGGCAAATGGGAAGGAATGGGCCATGATTTTGGGGTTTGAGGTGGTCGTTTTGAATCTGTGAGCAAGCTGGGAGCTTCCCTCACATTTTTCTGCATTTTTCCTCACTTTCTCCAAGCTGGGAAACCCGTTTTGTTGTTGCTGTGTGAAAGGCCTGAGAAGATTCACGATCTATGGGTTTGGGGAAAGTCGTTTTTGCTCCAGTGGTGCCATAGACGTTTTTCTTGGATTCCGATCTATAGTCTGAGGGTTTGAGGTGGTCGTTTTGCCTCAGTAGAGCCATTAAACGTTTTGATGGAATCTTATTGTTCACACAGGGTGTTTTCCGCCCAATTGCCTTTTCTGTTTTTGGGTTCCCAGGACGTTTGGCACTTACCCAACAATGATATTTGTTGTTGGGTGCATCCTTGTGATGGCTTGGCAAAGTAAGTCCAAGGAACCATCTATTAATTGGATGACTGTGTTTTTGATGTATGGTTTGGCTTGGCCGAGTAAGTCCAAGGACACCTCCATGTTATTGGCTTATTTCCTTAACAGTCTGTGAAACCCAACGGTGTGTTGGCTTCACTGTGGATGTATGGTTTTGACTATGTGTGAGCTTGTTGTTCCCTAGTGCCTTGTGGAATCATGCCCAGCTCGGGGTGGCAGTGATGCTGAGAGATTGATTAGCACATTGGCCTATGGTTGGGTGGAACGTTGCAGCGACGTAGCTAGTTGCAGACCAACTTCATTTCAAGATAAGTATTCTTGTGTATTTCATATCTGCAACTGTATTTGTTTATGAATTGATATGAGCATGTTCAATGCTTGAATGAAATGAAATTGCTTTCGCGTATATTGCATGTTCTATACATCTATATATGTTTTTATTCCAATGCATTTTCATGTTTATGTTCATAGGGCTAGATTGCCCGTTTGATAGAAGCAGTGCCGTAGTCGCGTCCTCTCCATCGTTGGTATGAGGAGTGGGGACGTGACATGTACCAAGACCTGAAGGGAAGTCAGTGGTGACTTCCAAGTAGCTCTATAAAATCAAGCATGATGCAGATGATAACAGTGAGAAATACAAGCTCAGTTTGTATCTCAGAGGTTCTCACAGGTAGAGGGAGTCAACTATGATGAGATCTTCTCACTAGTTGCGAGATACACTTCTATCAGGGTGATCCTGTCCATTGCAACAGGAGATGGGTTGGAGTATACATAAGATGGATGTGAAGACAATTTTTTTGAATGGATTCATAATGGAGGTGTATATTGAGCACCCATTGGGTTTTGCAGTGCATGGGAGAGAGTCTCATGTGTGTAGGTTGAAGACATCCTTGAATGAACTGAAGCAAGCTCCACGAGTTTGGTACTCGAGGATTGACAGCTATTTGTTACAGTTGGGCTTTGTGAAGAGTGAAACTGATCCTATCCTATACTACATCTTGGTTGGAGAGGATCCACTCGTTCTTATCTTCTATGTGGATGATCTTTTTCTCACAGGGTCAGAGAAGCTCATTAGGGAGTGTAAGTGAGATCTTGCTTTGGAGTTCGAGATGAAGGATACTAGGCTGATGCACTATTTTTTGGGATTGGAGGTTTTGTAGGAAACAAGACATATTTTTCTGGGATAGGGGAAGTATGCAGTTGACATTTTGAATAGATTTCAGATGGAGGATTGTAGGCCTATGTCGACATCCATGATCAACTGAAGAGGTTGAATTCTTCAAAGTTTTAGTTGGTAGATCCCACCTTATATTGTCAGCTGATTGGATCCTTGATGTATTTGGTCAACACTATAATAGATATTTGTTTTTCTATTAGATCTCTCTGTCAGTTTATGGTTGAGCGTAGGAGATTACACTAGGTGTCAACACAACATATTCTCCGTTGCTTGAGTGGCGCTGTAGATTTTGGGTTGAGTTATGTGCAGGGGGATGTAGTTAGATTGGTTGGTTTCAGTGACTGAGATTGGGAAGGCAGTATAGTTGACAGGAAGAGCACTTCAGGTTGTTGCTTTAGTTTGGGCTTGACAACAGTGTCATGGTTCAGCAGGAAGCAAAAGTCAGTTGGATTGAGTTCTGCCGAGGCAGAGTATATGGCCGCTAGTTTGGCAAGTTGTGAGGCCATCTGGCGTCACAAGATGCTTGTTGGGTTATTTGGTCAGCAGTTGTATCCAAACGTGATTCATTGTGACAATCATAGTTGTATCAAACTCTCGGAGAATCTAATATTTCATGACCGGTCGAAACACATTGAGATCAGGTACCACTTCATTCGAGGTTATGTTTAGAGCAGAGTCACAGGACTCGCGAGTCAAATCGGAAAACTCGCGATTTTGACTCGGGTCGGCAACAAAACGATCCGTTCTGGCTCGTTGCGAGTTTAACTCGGCTGGCCGTTTCACTCTTTTAGTCATCATTTTTTCTCTCTCTTCTATGTATGCGACTGTGCTTCGAGATCTCTCTGTCTCTATCCGGGCGGATGCATTTTCGAGCTCTCTCCTCCTCTATCCATAGGATGGCTGCGGGTTTCGAGCTCTCTGCATCTCTATCCGGGCGGATTAATTTTCGAGTTGTCTTCTCCTCCATCCACGTGACAGTTGTGGGCGGTCTCCTTCTACATCCACGCGACGGCTGTGGGCGGT
>LPNX010906143.1:450-61152 GCA_001517045.1 Pseudotsuga menziesii | reverse complement strand
ATATAATTAATATATTTTGGGCATCTATTGATATCTTATGGACATGTTATTTTGAATATTTATGAAAAATGTTTTTTTAATTCAACATATGTATATATAATTTTTTTTTGTATTTGCCGATTTTTTGCCGATTTTTTCCCGATCCGATTCAAACTCTTTGCTCTTTTGCCTCGCCGATTTATTGCCGATTCCGAGTCTGGTAAGTATGGTTTAGAGAGGGGCAATGTAGCTTCAGTATATTCCTATAGATGAGCAGGTTGTGGACATCCTCCCAAAATCTTTTGACGAAATGAAAGTTTATTGAATTAAGAGATTAGTTGGGGGTGGTGAAGAGTGCCTTCCTCGCTGCGAGGGAGTGTTGAGTTTATAGCTCGAAATGTCTTCTACATAGACTTGGTGTCTTAGCATGTGGGGAACATAAAATGGTCTCTAGAGTCTAGACATCAACTTATGTTTATAAGGTTAAAGTGACTTTTTGCTTTATTAAATGAATAAAGTGACTTAAGTTTTGACAATGAGCAATTGTATCACAACCGTAGATCTTATTGGTTTAAGATTTAATCTTTGCCATTAGATCTAGGAAGTTAGGTTAGTTTCATTTAATGAAGAGACAAAAAAGAGATCTAGAGAAAAAGACACATTCATTATCCAAATAATCAGGAGAGAGAGAGAGCGTAAAGATAAGAGAAAAGAGGAGAAATATTGCAACAAAGGAGGGAACGATTCCCAAGGAGAAAGAGGGCACGAATTTCAAGGAGAGAGAACATCAATTAATGCAGCAAGTCAACCACACACGTAAAGAGATTTGACAAATATTTATTATTGGTACATTGCATCATTTTTGAGGCAGTTGTGCAACATTAAGTTTGCACAAAATTCGAGGCATCCTTACAACATTTATTACAAGCAACCATCTAACAATCTGGCACAGTAACTGAGGCAGACTGTACATTGCATTTATTGTAGGCTATACACCACAAAAATCGAGGTGGTGGCCGTACAGTTCTGCAATTTAAGTTTCTGAGTTGGGCATGCAAAACGAGGTGCTCTTGTTCCATTATTTCTTTTGCTGTAATTTTCTGATATTTTCTCTGAAATCCTAATAAAAAGTTCATCTCTCTATTGGTTTTCCCTTTGGGGTTTTTCCAGGGACATTGCTAAAAATATCTTGTGTCATTGAATGGTTTGATTTCTTGTTTCCGCTATGCAAGTAAAAGTTTCAATGTGTTTGTTATTATAAATTCTAGTTTTGAAGATGCATTTATGAATGAGCATTAAACTGAGACAAGTAATTTATTTAATCCCAAAACCAAAACTTAAACCTTGAAAAACTTACAAGATCCAATGGATTAAACCAATTATGCATCGATGGCTGCTCAAGAAGTTCCATATCACTTTGTAATCTTCAAATTTGAGGCTTCTAACTTGAAAAATGCATGAAATCATACCTCGTACCGATATCTAAATGATGGAGTCTCTAAGGTGATCTTTCAATACTTTCACAATACTGCTTACTTCACCCTACAAGCAACACGTGTTCAAAATCTGCAAGGACAATGGCTTTGTCCCTTCCTGGAGTCGCCATGTGAAAAGAGAAAATTGAAATAGCAACCTCCCACAAAATGTCATGACTCAAGAGGGATTATCTTCAAATTGTTCAGGAAAATGGCTTAATCCAATTGTCCAATTTGATGGGGGCTTCCTCAAAATAGAACAGCTAGGCTATGGCAATGGAGGTACTGTTAAATTCTGATTATCAGATCTAATATTCGTTCTCAATAATGTACTGGTTAAATTATAAATGAAAATACACTGATAATTTTAACTACTATTGCAGCTGAATAAAATAGGAAATCAATCACACATTTAACACTCTTGTTTAAATTGGAATACTCCAATGGGGAAAAACTAACAAATGATGATTTTATTTATGATAAAACTTTGGGTTCTTGTCCTGGGATAATGGCCCGCCAAGGAATAATACAGTAACAACAAGATAGCTTAGCCTATCACCCCTGGCTACTATCTTCTTCACTGCCCCTTGCTCCTTTCCTTTGACCCTCCCCCTGCATTCTTGGCTGAAAGTCCCTCTCCATCCAATGAATGAGATCTCACTCACTCCGTGTGTCTTCCTCCTCTCCGTAGGTTTCTATTTATAACATTTCAATGACCAAAACCCTAACCCTCAATCTCTAAAGTGATGGATGGTTGAGATTAGATCTCTAGCCCCCACTTAAGATCAATTATTGTGACTTAATCTTAAGTTCACTTTTAGTCATTAGCCATCATTAAGTTAATTAAAGTGCTTTTCCTAAGTTGGACTCAGTAAAGAGATACAAAAGTCACTTGCTCTGTCAAGCAAGTATTTAGAGAGGTAATGTGGACGACTCCTGCATGCTAGACAGTCTATGTAGAATTACCTGCTTGAGCTACAATCATTAACACTCCCTCTTAGTGAGTAAGGCACTTCCCAAAGAGCCACTTGGAACTAGTTCTCCCTCTGACCGTGGCACACTGTCGCACACATCATCCTGCACATTGGCATTCCTCCAACCTTGCTGGTCAACTGCTCCCTGATCATTGGAAGTCACAATATCGATGATGCTACATATCACTGCCATGATTTTCTCTGATCCCTTGCTTCTAAGGAAATAGATCCAGGTCTTCCTGGAAAAGTCATCAATCAAAGCAATGTAATACTCAAAACCTGTCAATGAGGCAGAAGACATGGGACCACATAAATCTGAATGGATCAATTCAAGCACTCCCTCTGAGTTGCTATCACTACTCGGAAAAATAGTCTTGGTATACTTTTCTAAAGCACACTCTCTGCATACACCACTTTGCTTTGTACTGAAATCTGGCAAACCTGTGGTCATGTCTCTTAGCATCGTCAAAGCTGAATAATGTAGGTGGGCCATCCTCCTGTGTCATAGCTCACACAACTCACTGCTGCTTCGAGTGTCTGACAGTGAACGATGTGTCTGGAAGAGAAGCTTGTATAGTTTCCCGCATCTGACTCCAATCGCATATGAAGTAGATGGACCCTCTGCTTTGGGAAAGATGTGAACTTTCCCATCTAGGACATATACCCCAAGACCTTTGTCCTCAATCGTGGAAATTGACACAAGGTTCTTCTTCAACCCATAGACATACAAGACATCCTTCAGAAACATAGGATGCATGGACTCCCTGTCAAAGCGGACTGTCCCACGCCCAGCTGCTCTCACCATTGTATCATTGCCCAATACAACCTCCAAGTCCAAGCCTGTCTTTGAAATCTCGGTGAACATGTCTCGATCAGCTGTCATGTGACTCGAAGCTCCACTATCAATGTACCAAGTGGAGGAAGTAGTGGAAGCACTCAGTGAATGTCCAACAATCATGGAATGCTCCATGTGATCCTCAACGTCCCTGCTGGTGATGGATGATGCTCTCTCTACACAAACACCAACAAAGAGCGAAAAATCTATCTGGAATCTAGCAACATACTCATCAATCTCTGCTGAAGCTGCTGTCTGCTGTTTCTTTTTCTTCTTGTTTGGGCATTGTCCAGCATAATGCCCAAACTTTTGACAGGCAAAGCATTTCACTTTGCTCATATCCTTCTTCTCTCCATCCTGCTGCTTGGTTCCACCCTTGGAACCCTTCTTGAACTTCTTCTACTTGTTAGATTTTCTTAAGATTATAGCAGTATATCTTAATTGCATTTATGAATAGGATCACTAGAAGATAGACAAAGCACAAAACAATAACACAAGTATTTTTCACCTGGGAAACCCAAATGGGAGAAAACCCAGCAACCTTCGTCTAGAGATAATAATTTTGAGATCAGAGGACAATGAAGAAAGAAAAGAAAAATATGGAAATGCTTTCCAAAGATTGAAACCCTGAAAACAGTCTTCTTCTGCAGTGTATACGAACTTCTCTCTATCCCAGAAAATTGCGCACTTGTCTTAGTTGTTGTGTTGTTGCTGTGTAATTAATGAGGAGGGGTGCCTCCTATTTATATTGTTTTCCCACCCAGAATTTAACTGGGGCCGACTTCACTTGGGGGAGCAATATAATTTTATATTTTATCATTTATATTTTATTATTTTATTGTTGGCTTTTCACCCCAAGGCTTACATTGTTCTTTCTAGGGTTTGTATGAATGATTACAACAAGTTCAACTCCCGAAGGAGAACAATAAAAATAATTTCTGAAGTTGCACAAACTCCAACATTCCCTCTCAACAAGGAAGGTATTCTTCGGTCTTCATCAGCATCATGATCATCTATGTTTCATCTGAACATCTATACTATCTCTATCATCTCTAAACGTACTGAAGGTTGTCTTTATGAATTTGTTCTATCCGGATGTCTGAGAGAAAATATTTTGCTACCTATCCGTCTCTATTGCTGATGGAATACTTCCATACCTGGCTAGAAATACTGGATGAGCACACATGCATGACCATCTACTACCTGTTCGTCTCATCTGTCGATGGGGTACTCCCATACCTGGCTGAGAACCTGAACGAGTAGAGGTACCTGTGCAATCAAACGACCATCTGCTACTTGTCCAACTCATCTACCGATGAGATTTCTCCCATACCTGGCTGAGCACCTGGACAAGCAGAGGAATCTGTGTGAACCCGACCATCTACTACGTGTCCGTCTCATCCGTCGATGGGATTTCTCCCATGCCTGGCTGAGAACCTGGACGAGCAGAGGTACTTGGGCAAAGGTATGGTAAGTGTCTCTTAGTCATCTCTCCCTCTCAAGGAAGGATATGTTCTCTTCTACTCCAAGTCTTTCGCGAAAGTATTCAAATTTTATCCTGGGAAGAGGCTTGGTGAGAACATCTACAGTCTGGTCATCTATCGGAATATACTGTAGCTGAACCGCACCTTTCTGCACCATATCACGTATGAAGTGATACCAAATCTCTATGTGCTTCGACTTGTCATGAAATATAGGATTCACTGACATCTGCATACAACTTTGGTTATAACAGTTAATCATGGTTAGCTTTGGAAACGGCCAAACAATCCTGCAAGAAGTTTACGAAGCCAAACTGCTTCTTGGGCTGCTGAACTAGCAACCATATACTCGGCCTCTACAGTACTGAGAGCTACTGAGTTCTGCTTCCTACTACTCAAGGAAATAACTGCAGAACCTAGACTGAAACAACATCCTGAAGTACTCTTCCTATCAATAGAGCATCCGGCCCAATCTGAGTCTGTAAACACTTGCAATTTTAAGTGACATTCTGAATCATATCGTAGACCATATCCCACAGTGCTACGTAAGTATCTGAGCACATGTTTTGCAGCAATCCAGTGAATCTGCCTCGGTTCGCACATGAACTGACTGAGAGCATTCACAACAAAACAAATGTCTGGTCTGCTGTTCGTCAGATACATCAAGGACCCAATCAACTGGCGATACATAGTGGGATCAATCAAAGTTGAATCTAAAGCAGAATCCCTCAGCTTCTTCAAGTTTGCATCCATCAGAGTAGCTATGGACTTGCAGTCCAACATTTCGAATCTCTTCAGTATATCTATGGTGTATTTTCCTTGTCTTAGGAAAATCTCTTTCTGCCTCTGCCATACTTCTAATCCCAAGAAGTAGTGGATCAAT
Source organism: Pseudotsuga menziesii (assembly GCA_001517045.1). Lineage (NCBI taxonomy): Eukaryota > Viridiplantae > Streptophyta > Pinopsida > Pinales > Pinaceae > Pseudotsuga > Pseudotsuga menziesii. The sequence continues at coordinate 55,525 of LPNX010906143.1, read as the reverse complement.
CCAAGATCCTTCATTTTGAACTCAGAGGCGAGTTTCTTCTTACACCATAAGATAAGTTTCTCATTTTCGGTGAGAAACAAGTCATCAACTTATAGTACCAAAATTAGTGGCTCATCATTCACAACCTTGTAGTAAACGTTGGGGTTTGCATCACTCTTGGTGAATCCCAGACTCAACAGGAATTCGTCTATTCGTCCATACCAAGCATGAGGTGCGTGCTTGAGTCCATATAACGCCTTTTTCAACTTGCATACGTGGGGCTCCTTTCCATGGACAAGAAACACTTCTGGTTGTTCAACATATACTTCTTCCTCAATAATACCATTGAGAAAAGCAGTCTTGACATCCATCTGATGCAACTTCTGTCCCATAGCTGAAGCAATAACAATGATCGATCTAATGGAAGTGTATTAAGCCACAGGAGCAAATGTCTCATCATAATCAATATTATCGAAACTGAACTGGTCATCGAATCGGCGAAGCCCAAAATGTCAACCGGACCGGAATTGGCAAAAAACCAGGTAAAAAACCGGCTGATTAAAAAATACATAAAATATTCATATTTTGTAAAATACATATATATTCATGTGCATACATATGAATCCAAACCATTAATACAAAAATATGCAAAGTTTCTCATATATATAGCAAATATGGGTGCCAATATCCAAAATAGCACCTAGTGCAATATATCTCTAAGGTTCTGAACCACAGTACATTAACAAAGGGGCTCCAAAGTACATCAACGAAGTTTTATTTTCTGGTTTTTAAAAAAAAAAAAGTTTTGTGAGTCCCCAGTCTAGACCTGCCGGTTTGACCAGTTTTGATCGGTTCTGTACCCGGTTTACAAAAAAATCCGGTTTTATGATTTTTTTCGTTGACTGGACCTGCCAACCCTGTAAACCGGTCAGACTAGCTGGTTTTGCTGGTTCCGGTCCGATTCCGATAACATTGATGATAATCGACTCCCTCTTTCTGAGAGAACCCTCTGGCTACAAATCTAGCCTTGTATTTTTGAATACTACCATCTCCTCCATGTTTAATTTTGCACAGCCATTTGGAAGTTACAACTGACTTCCCCTCAGGTCTCGGTACAATCTCCCACACATCATTTTTCATGATGAATTGATATTCTTCCATCATGGCATCCTTTCAAACTTGGTGTTTGGATGCTTCTTCATAAGTGGTGGTGTCTGTGTCAATGATGTGACTCATCAATGCTACATAACTGGAAAACCTCGGAGGTCTTTTGCTTTCTCGTAAAGTACCCTGTGGGGCTTCATGCCCCTCTGGATCCTGTAAGGTCTGTTGCGCCCATCTAGGTCTTTTTCGGCTTACTGCCATATCTTCGGGAATATCAACTGTTGTGACTGGATCAATGTGATCGATGGGTTCATCTTTCTTTGCTAATTCATCTTGAATGGGATGGGAAGATGATCTCCTCTCCATTTCTTCATCATCGATCGCCATGTCTGATCCTCTGCCTTTCCTGACAACCATTTCCTCTTCAAAGGTCACATCCCTGCTAACTTCAACCTGTCTGGATCTTGGGATTTTGATTCTATAGGCCTTTGAAGATTCACTGTATCCCACGAAAGTTCCCTTCTTTTCTGAAGGTTCTTTGTCCTTTTCTCCTTGGGCACATGTATGTCGACTGGACAACCAAAGATTCAGAGGTGACCTACTTCTGGGTTTTACTCCTGTAAAGGCTTCTTCAGGAGTTATGTTCTTCACTATCTTATGTGTGCATTTGTTCTGTAAATATACAACTGTTTTGGATGCTTCTGCCCATAAGAACATGGGTAGACTCTAGTCATGAATCATATCTTTGGCTACCTCCACAATTGTTCTGTTCTTTCTTTCAGCAACCTCGTTTTGCTGGGGGTTGTAGGGAATTGTAAGCTCCCTCTTGATTCCTGCTACTTTGCAGAAATCATTGAATTCCGTAGAGGTATATTCTGCACCATTATTTGATCTTAGGATCTTGATTCTCTTCCCTAACAAATTCTCGACTTCTGCTTTGAACTCCTTGAATTTATTAAGTACTTCCTCGGATTCCTTGGTCTTGAGAAAGTAGATTGAAGTCTTCCGTGAGTAGTCATCAATGAAGATCACATAGTAATGATATCCTCCCAATGAGGCAACTATCATTGGGCCACACAAGTCGGAGTGCGCTAGATCCAAGATTTCTTTGGATCTGCTCTCACTATTTGGGAAGGATTTCTTGGCATTCTTGCCAAGTGCATATCCTCCACATGTTCCATCATGGTCTACCTATAGCATTGGTATACCTGTAACTATGTTCTTCACTGCTGGGAGAGCTGTAGACACTGAGAGGGGGGGTGAATCAGTGTGAAGCCAATTTTAAACTTTTCTTAACTTATCACAGTTAGCTACCAATTCATCATTTCATTATTCTACCAATCTTATAATCATTTCATAAACTTCATCATTCACATATCATAGCATTTAACTCATCAAGAACCATAACACAGAAGAACGCAACACCATATAATTATGTAATCTTTTTGTATTAGTTTTGGCTCGGCTACAACCGTTAGGTAAAATCAGCACATACTGATACATAGAGCACCTACTCTGCATCCAGGACTCTGCCTGGTTTTCTTAGACCCTGCTAAGAAGGGTTTGAGGTATCCTAACCTCAAAAGCAAGACAAACTTGCTCTTACAATACAGTATCCTTGTGTCACACAAGAAATCTCTGACACATCAAAGCTGCTCATCTTCTCTGCTCATCACATCAATTCTGCTGTAACACTACTCACTGCTGCTCATGAATCTCTGGTCAATCTCTGCTCATTAACCACTGCTCAAGAAGCCTTATCAATCCACATGTCTCACTATGTAAGCACTGTCAATGTCATCAACCTGTCACTATCATTTGTCATACCATATCAGACTGCTGTCACTGTCAAGCTGTCATATAAAGATGCTGTAACTGCTGCATCACTTATCACTTCAACAAAGTCTACTCTCAAGGTCTGCTCAGGTCTTCACGATCTTTGACTGGGCATCAACTTTGCATTGTACTGCTGCAGTATTAATCATCAAAGCATCATCATCATTATAGAACATCAAGGCATGTATATGTCTTCAAGGTTCCAATGTTACCAAGAAGGTCTGGAACATCATGAGGTACGCATTATGATGTTCAAGGCACAACTCATGTCATCACTCTACAGTCAACCATTTAGTACAGACCTCTGTCCATCATTCTTGCACATCACAACTACCTCTTGCATATTAAGCATACATCATCATTATCAACATCAAATCACTGTTTATACACTACATATACATCTGTATACCTGTCACTGCATTCTTCATCACAGTACATTAATTCTTATACAAACAGTAGAAGAATCCAGACAAGACTTTGGATGGTTTCTTTTCACAAACTTGAACATTTACGCATCAGTCCTCCTGCACTGTGTTGTATACTTCAGATTTATACCATCAAAATCAGATCAACAGGATATATATATATATATATATATAAACATCAAAACTTACTTCAAGGTGCTCCTGTGGCTGTTAAGACTTTGCATTACTGTGCCATCACTGTACATATGCATTATTAAACTTCACTGTGCAAAAGAGTCACTCACACATCACTGTCAACTTCTTCAAGAAACTAGGGCTGTCTGTATGTATGCATTATTAAACTTCACTGTGCAAAAGAGTCACTCACACTTAGTGCGTGTCTGCCCAAACACAACAATCTCAGACTTTGAAATATACTATAACAGACCTCAAACTCAGACTGTGTGGATGACCTTGAGTTTTAATCAAACTTTGAACTGTCTGCAAAAGAACTCAGACTGTGTAAACCCTCTGCTGTTGGTGAATTTCTGAGCTTGAAAAACTTTGCTGCTGGTCAATTTCTGAGCTTAAAAAAAACCTTTGCTGCTGGTCACCACCGAGATCACTTGCTACATACTTTGTAATAAGGAAAACACCAGTTCCTTTGAATTATAATTGCCTCCAGCAATGTAATTTGCAATGTGCAGAAGGTATACTAGCAATTTCTTCAAAATTTGTTATCCTTCACTATAGCATCTCCCAACATAACATGAACATGTGCTACAATTGGTCAATAATTCTATCCAAATCAAATGCTTACATTGTGGGTCGTCAAGGAACAACAATAGCGACATCATTTCGGGATTGATATTCAATACTGATAATCCCAAGCAAAAACATAATTTAAGCTTCCAAAATGCCGATTGACTCTGGGTAAAATTCAGAAAATGGCATGTACGAAACTGACATTAGCAGTTAAACTCCCCTATGTGCAATGTAACTTTTCAGCAGTCTACACTCAAATAACGACAGCGCCTGCAAAAATAAACCCTGGAATCCTACTTTGCTCCGAGACAGGAAACCATATTTTTAAAATTGGGGTACTTGTTGTATATACAAACATTCTCTAAATCCGAGTTCTGTACAGAGACAGTCTTTTGTTGCGGTTGCATTACTGCTTCCCTTTAGCAAAGTCAAAGCTCAAGAACACCCACGAAGATGACATCTCCACCCACGAATTCTCCGCTTTTTGAGCAGTCCAAAAAAAACTGAATTAAATGCTTAATGGTGTTGCTTCACCTGCGCCTTTGAATGAATCTGAGCTCGATGTGTCCTCAATGGTGATGGCCCATATGGAGCTAGCAACAGAGAAGAGATTTAGGAGAGACCTCAGTGAGCTCGGGAGTATGGCAATTGTATCGTGATGTGCACAATACTAAAGCACTGCTTTGACAAAAACATTCTCAGATAGCGATCTATGTATCTGAACGTTGTGTGGGGAACTATAAATAAAGATCAGATATTGATAGGATTGCTACACGGGATTCAGGTGGCCTGAGATAAACCCTATTAAAATATCTTTTATGTCTGGGAAGAAAACTTGGTCCTGCTGCCCTTTTTGCTGCTGCAAAAAGAAGTCACGATGAGACCTCTGTGCCACTGCTCCTTAAATACCCGAGAGACTCAATTCAATTTACAAAAAAAAAAAAAAAAATTGTCCTTCCTATGCTGGTAATTCGGATCTGTCATACAACTTCTTCTTCACTATTCTATCCGCCAAAAATTTCCTCAGTCCAGTGGTCTCAGCCAGCGAATTTACTTCTTACACTTATTCCTTAAAAAATTTGATGTGGGAGTATGTGTTTTAAATACACATCGAGGTGTTTCCATATCCACAATTTGAGGGCGGATTTCTAGGGCAGGTAATGGTATTTTGACATTAAAAAAATCTTACCACTTTTTATGTATTTTTATTATTTCACCTCAACGGTCAACTTTATTATTTTATTTTTAAACCATCCTTCTTATTTCACCTCACCTCATTTGTATTTGTAATGTAAAAAAAACTTTCTTCAAATCACATTAGGGTCACCTTAAGGATGTTATTATTATTTTTTTATCCTTTTGACTAGGCTGACTTCACCATTTACTTTGACTATTTTAAACTTCAAATGGCTTGGGTCATCAACATAAGAGACTTCTTCACAACTTAAGGTCTTCTTCAAAAATGTCCATGGGCCCCACCTCTATGATCATAAATAGAATAATATATCATCAACAACCTTCCATCTTCAAACCCTTGATCATAAGCAACCAAGTGTGCCATCATATCATTATGTATATGGATGCCAAATCTTAATTATACACTAGGTCCATCTCCAAGACCTCATGACCACATCATCATGACCCAACAAAGGTCCAAGGACATCCTGTGGGGCCACTGCAAGTCCATGTTGGCATCAATGACAATTTCATCAACAATCTCCCCCTTTGTCATTGATGACAACAACTCATGCTCCCCCTATGAGCATGCTCCCCTTTTGTCTTCATATCGCCCTTTGTCTTCATTTCTCCCCCTTTGGCATCAATGGCAAAGGGTGTCCACATACCTGTGTCTGAGATCTCTGATCACTGCTGAATGCTCCCCCTATCGATATGCACGATCCTAGGACCTGTCTATATACCTGGAGTAACCATCCTTTCTTCGTTGAGTTCATCCTCCAGCCTTATGAACTCAAGGTGTGTTAAGGTCTTTGAGAGACCTTACACTTGGCTTGCCGTATGGCAGCCATCCTCCTTGCTCTGATCAACCTCTCTTATCTGCAACTGCTTTGTCTTCCTCATCCATACTTGCTTCTTGGCATCTGTCCTTTGATCATTTGTTCCTTCATTTGTACTGGCTTTCCTTGATGAGTTGTCTAGGTAACTTCTTGAGGATTGTTTTCGTATACTCCAACAATCTTGAGCTTTGTGCCCAAGGCCACTGCAGCTATAACATCTCATTGTACGACAATGTGCAGCAATGTGACCGACATTGTTGCATGACCAACATCTGACTGAGCTGTTGGAGCTTCCAACACTTCTTTGATCAACCTCATTTCTCCATGCTTGAGAGTGTCCTTGACTGTAGACATTTGTCTTCTGATCTTCAAATCTTCTTGTTGGTGAGTATGGAGTACTCCTTCTTGCTTGACTTTTTTGACTGGCACATTCATGGGCTTTGTGTCCAAACCCACTGCAGGTGTAGCATCTCAATGTGTGACATGTGGTAGCAACATGTTCGACTTGTTTACATGTCCAACATCTAACTGAGACATTGGGGCCTCCAGCCCTTCTTCTTCCATAGAACCTACAATCCATAGCCTTATGACCAAAGTTAGAGCAAGAATAACAATAACCATTGAAGCCACTTTCATACCTGGGTCTTGTACTTGTTTCCTTTATGAAGTTGCTTTGATGAACAGACCTAACTTCTTGTTTCATCTTTGAACTTCCAAAATCCTTGTTGTCATGTGCAGGTGCATGGGGAGCAGCTTTGGATGTTGAAGGATCTGCTTCTGGAGTCTTCAGATACCAAGTGTCATCTTCAGTTTTTTCTTTGTTCTTCTTGTAACCAAGACCAGTTTTGTCGAATGGAGATCTTTGGCAATCTAAGATCTTATCTAGGACACTTGAAATGTCCTGGAACTTGACAGAGTTCCTGTTGAACTTCTCATGATGCTTTGATTTTTCAATCTTCTTTCTGAGATTGACAATCTCAAACTCATGCTTCTGATTTGTCACTTCTTTTTCTTCTAATTGATCTCTTAATGCTTCTTCTATTCTCTTGGCTTCTTCTAGCTGAGTTTTCAGATCAAGATTTGCCTCTCTTGCTTCTTCAAGGATTTTTGAGTCTTTAACATGGTTCTTTTGTTCTAGGGTTAGATCGATCAAATCAATCTTTAGCTTTTCTTTTTCTTCTTCTTTTTCCTTCAGCAATTTCAGCCAACCTACTCCCTTATGCTTAAGTTTCTTAAGCAACTCCTTTAGTTCAACATTCTGCTTTTGGAGATTATCCATATAATCAAAGGTTGTCGTCCTAAACATTTTGTAATCAGATTGATTAAGATCAACTTTGTTCAAGAACCAATCAGCTCTGAGATCTATGTTGCATACATAGTTTATAATTCTCTGTTTAACTTTCAACATTGCTTCATCATCATCTGCAAGAACCTTCTCAATTTCATCACACAAGCTATCATAATCACAAAAGTTCATACCTTTATTGGAGTCCTCTTCTTGTTTGTCTTCTTCTTGATTGAGCTCTTCTGGGGGCTTGTCTTCTGATTTCTGATCTGTCTTTTCGGGTTCTGGTCTAGCCTTCTGATACTCACTCTCCAGCTTGAACCACAGTTCTTTTGCCGAGGTGTACTCTCCTACACTTTCCTTCACTGAGCTAGGAAGTCCATCCATGAGGAACTTCAAGGCTGTAGTGTTGTCCTTCTTCGCTTCCTTCTGTGCAGCTGGTTTTCCTTTCTTGTTTGATGGAGCGGGAGGATTGATGACAATTTCCCAAATACCAAACTTCTTCAGATAAGCCTTCATTTTGCTTCTCCAACTGAAATAATCTGTAATATCAAGTACAGGCACGTCATTGCTTGATGACTCTTTCTTTTCCTCCATTGTGTCTATGGATCTCTTTCAAGCTTGCTAGGCTTGTGACGAAGGCCGGCTCTGATACCAATTGTAGACACTGAGAGGGGGGGTGAATCAGTGTGAAGCCAATTTTAAACTTTTCTTAACTTATCACAGTTAGCTACCAATTCATCATTTCATTATTCTACTAATCTCATAATCATTTCATAAACTTCATCATTCACATATCATAGCATTTAATTCATTAAGAACCATAACACAAAAGAAAGCAACACCATATAATTTTGTAATCTTTTTGTATTAGTTTTGGCTTGGCTACAACCGTTAGGTAAAATCAGCACCTACTGATACATAGAACACCTACTCTGCATCCAGGACCCTGCCTGGTTTTCTTAGACCCTGCTAAGAAGGGTTTGAGGTATCCTAACCTCAAAAGCAAGACAAACTTGCTCTTACAATACAGTATCCTTGTGTCACACAAGAAATCTATGACACATCAAAGCTGCTCATCTTCTCCACTCATCACATCAATTCTGCTGTAACACTACTCACTGCTGCTCATGAATCTTTGGTCAATCTCTGCTCATTAACCACTGCTCAAGAAACCTTATCAATCCACATGTCTCACTATGTAAGCACTGTCAATGTCATCAACCTGTCGCCATCATTTGTCATACCATATCAGACTGCTGTCACTGTCAAGCTGTCATATAAAGATGCTGTAACTGCTGCATCACTTATCACTTCAACAAAGTCTACTCTCAAGGTCTGCTCAGGTCTTCACAATCTTTGACTGGGCATCAACTTTGCATTGTACTGCTGCAGTATTAATCATCAAAGCATCATCATCATTATAGAACATCAAGGCATGTATATGTCTTCAAGGTTCCAATGTTACCAAGAAGGTCTGGAACATCATGAGGTACGCATTATGATGTTCAAGGCACAACTCATGTCATCACTCTACAGTCAACCATTTAGTACAGACCTCTGTCCATCATTCTTGCACATCACAACTACCTCTTGCATATTAAGCATACATCATCATTATCAACATCATATCACTGTTTATACACTACATATACATACTGTATACCTGTCACTGCATTCTTCATCACAGTACATTAATTCTTATACAAACATTAGAAGAATCCAGACAAGCCTTTGGATGGTTTCTTTTCACAAACTTGAAAACTTACGCATCAGTCCTCCTGCACTGCGTTGTATACTTCAGATTTATACCATCAAAATCAGATCAACAAAATATATATATATATATATATATATATATATAAATATCAAAACTTACTTCAAGGTGCTCCTGTGGCTGTTAAGACTTTGCATTACTGTACCATCACTGTACATATGCATTATTAAACTTCACTGTGCAAAAGAGTCACTCACACATCACTGTCAACTTCTTCAAGAAACTAGGGCTGTCTGTACGTATGCATTATTAAACTTCATTGTGCAAAAGAGTCACTCACACTTAGTGCGTGTCTGCCCAAACACAACAATCTCAGACTTTGAAATATACTATAACAAACCTCAAACTCAGACTGTGTGGATGACCTTGAGTTTTAATCAAACTTTGAACTGTCTGCAAAAGAACTCGGACTGTGTAAACCCTCTGCTGCTGGTGAATTTCTGAGCTTGAAAAACTTTGCTGCTGGTCAATTTCTGAGCTTAAAAAAAACTTTGCTGCTGGTCACCACCGAGATCACTTGCTACATACTTTGTAATAAGGAAAACACTAGTTCCTTTGAATTATAATTGCCTCCAACAATGTAATTTGCACTGTGCAGAAGGTATACTAGCAATTTCTTCAAAATTTGTTATCCTTCACTATAGCATCTCCCAACATAACATGAGCATGTGCTACAATTGGTCAATAATTCTATCCAAATCAAATGCTTACATTGTGGGTCGTCAAGGAACAACAATAGCAACATCACCTCGGGATTGATATTCAATACTGATAATCCCAAGCAAAAACATAATTTAAGCTTCCAAAATGCCGATTGACTCTGGGTAAACTTCAGAAAATGGCATGTACGAAACTGACATTAGCAGTTAAACTCCCCTATGCGCAATGTAACTTTTCAGCAGTCTACACTCAAATAACGACAACGCCTGCAAAAATAAACCCTGGAATCCTACTCTGCTCCGAGACAGGAAACCATATTTTTAAAATTGGGGTACTTGTTGTATATACAAACATTCTCTAAACCCGAGTTCTGTACAGAGACAGTCTTTTGTTGCAGTTGCATTGCTGCTTCCCTTTACCAAAGTCAAAGCTCAAGAACACCCACGAAGATGACATCTCCACCCACGAATTCTCCGCTTTTTGAACAGTCCAAAAAAAACTGATGTAAATGCTTAATGCTGTTGCTTCACCTGCGCCTTTGAATGAATCTGAGCTCGATGTGTCCTCAATGGTGATGGCCCATATGGAGCTAGCAACAGAGAAGAGATTTAGGAGAGACCTCAGTGAGCTTGGGAGTATGGCAATTGTATCTTGATGTGCACAATACTACAGCACTGCTCTGACAAAAACATTCTCAGATAGCGATCTATGTATCTGAACATTGTGTGGGGAACTATAAATAAAGATCAGATATTGATAGGATTGCTACACGGGATTCGGGTGGCCTGAGATAACCCTAGTAAAATATCTTTTATGTCTGGGAAGAAAACTCGGTCCTGCTGCCCTTTTTGCTGCTTCAAAAAGAAGTCACGATGAGACCTCTGTGCCACTGCTCCTTAAATACCCGAGAGACTCAATTCAATTTACAAAAAAAAATAAAAAATTGTCCTTCCTATGCTGGTAATTCGGATCTGTCATACAACTTCTTCTTCACTATTCTGTCTGCCAAAGATTTCCTCAGTCCAGCGGTCTCAGCCAGCGAATTTACTTCTTACACTTATTCCGTAAAAAATTTGATGTGGGAGTATGTGTTTTAAATACACATCAAGGTGTTTCCATATCCACAATTTGAGGGCGGATTTCTAGGGCAGGTAATGGTATTTTGACATTAAAAAAATCTTACCACTTTTTATGTATTTTTATTATTTCACCTCAACGGTCAACTTTATTATTTTATTTTTAAACCATCCTTCTTATTTCACCTCACCTCATTTGTATTTGTAATGTAAAAAAAACTTTCTTCAAACCACATTAGGGTCACCTTAAGGATGTTATTATTATTTTTTTATCCTTTTGACTAGGCTGACTTCACCATTTACTTTGACTATTTTAAACTTCAAATGGCTTGGGTCATCAACATAAGGGACTTCTTCACAACTTAAGGTCTTCTTCAAAAATGTCCATGGGCCCCACCTCTATGATCATAAATAGAATAATATATCATCAACAACCTTCCATCTTCAAACCCTTGATCATAAGCAACCAAGTGTGCCATCATATCATTATGTATATGGATGCCAAATCTTAATTATACACTAGGTCCATCTCCAAGACCTCATGACCGCATCATCATGACCCAACAAAGGTCCAAGGACATCCCGTGGGGCCACTGCAAGTCCATGTTGGCATCAATGACAATTTCATCAACAAGAGCTCTGTAATTTAGATGAGCTAGTCATCTGTGCGATAGCTCACCCATATTTGTAGAGTCATGGACTAGGGCTTAGACTGGTGGAGTGTTCAGTCGATACAAGCTCTTCTCTCTCAAGCCAATTACTTTGGTTATATCCATGCTTGACTTCTTCTGCCAAGCAAGTACTTTTCCATGTGAAAATGCTACTTTATATCCTTTGTCTTCTAAGGCTGAGATGGAAACAAGATTTCTTTTCATACCAGGTACATAGAGCAGATCACTTAAATGTAGAGTGTCATTAGACTCTAGCTGAAGGGAGGTAGCCCTAGATCCCTTCACAATGTAGTTGGCATTATCTCTAAGTACAACTCGAAGATGAGAATCCTTCTCAACTACTTTCGATAGATTTTCTTTATAAACTGTCATGTGTCTAGATGCACCACCATTTATGAGCCAAGTGTCACTAGTGGTGGGAACAGTACCTGATAGGGCTGATATGAAGGAGAATTCTGTACGATCTTCATTCTTCTGTTTCTTGTGATGATGAAGTTCTTCTACATCAGTAGTTGAAGATTCATGCTTCCTTTTTCTGTGAACTTCGACAACTACTGGCATAATGACCATATTTCTTGCACCTGTAGCATTGGATCTGAGATAGATCCTTCTTTTGTTTCTTCTGATATGGGTGAGGACTTGATCTCTTGTCTTGATGCTTGTGGATGTACTACTTCCTCTTCCCTTGCCTTTCTTGGCATGAGATATGAACGCTTGATTTTCCTCAGGTTGAGTACCATGAAGTCTTTGGCGTGCTGCGTTTCTTGTTTCTTCCTGAGTGCATTCTGTCCATAGTTTATCAAATTTGGGCAACTTGGTTCGACCACTTATAGTTTGGATGAAAGACTTGCAAGATGGTGGGAGGCGATTTAAGGTGGTCATAATGAAATCCTTTTCTTCAAGATTGTCTCCGCCGGACTTTAGCTTGCCCCGGAGCTCGGTGATCCTCATGAAATATGAGGCAATATTCTCAGACTTCATCATCTTCATATTCGACAGTTGATTCCTGAATGTCAAAGTCACATTGATGCTACAGTGTTCAAATAGCTTCTTTAGAGTTTTGAACATCCTCCTCGCCGTCGTCGTTTCTGAGATCTGAGGAACCAAGTGATCTCTAATTGAGTCCACTAAAATCCTCCTTGCTTTGGCATCATCCTTTCTCCAACAAGGTTTGTCTTCTTCGACTTCTGGTTCTGGGACCTTGCCTTTACAAATTGTAATAGGTCATTTTCTTCTAGTAGAAGAAGAACCCTAGACTTCTAGGGGATGAAGTTGGAAGCCCCTTCCAAACGATCTTCAACCTTCATGTTGATCATCTTGACTGCAGATCTAGATCTGAGACCTTAGCAGAGGCTAGGTCAAAAATGAAAGTTGGAGTTTTGGAAAACTGACTCCATAGATAAATGCGCCCTAGATAGACGAGTTGAGTAGAAGTAGAGTCGAGCCAAAACTGTGGAGAAAGTAGGTCGAAACTGGAAACCCTAATTTTTGTTGCAACTGTAGAATTAGGTCAAAATTGAAAATTCTCAGAATTGAATTTTGACTTCACCAAAAGATGCGCCCTCCTTAGAGCGAAATTCCCAAGGCTCTTTTTCTGCCAAAGGGTTGAGTGAAGACCTTGAAAGATGAATTCCTAGTTTGGACAGGTTGCCGACAGAGTTTCGGCAATGGCTTCTTCTAGCACTACTCTCATACCATGTTAGATTTTCTTAAGATTATAGTAGTATATCTTAAGTGCATTTATCACTAGGATCACTAGAAGATAGGCAAAACACAGAACAATAACACAAGTATTTTTCACCTAGGATACCCAAATGGGAGAAAACCCAACAACCTTCGTCTAGAGATAACAATTCTGATATCAAAGTACAATGAAGAAAGAAAAGAAAAATATGGAAATACTTTGCAAAGATAGAAACCTTGACAATAGTGTTCTTCTGCAGTGTATGCGAACTTCTCTCTCTTCCAAAAAACTGTGCACTTGTCTGAGTTGCTGTGTTGCTGCTGTGTGAAATATTGAGGAGGGGTGCCTCCTATTCATATTGTTTTCCCACCCGGAATTTAACTGAGGCCGACTTCACTTGGGGGAGCAATATATTTTATATTTTATTATTTTATTGTTGGCTTTTCACTCCAAGGCTTACATTGTTTTTTCTAGGGTTTGTATGAATGATTACAACAAGTTCAATTCTTGAAGGAGGACAATAAGAATAGATTCCGAAGTTACGCACACTCTAACACTACTTCCTCTTTGCTGCTAATGCCACATTCTCCTCATCATCCTTGCTGTGAGATGTACTTCCCTGTACATATTCCCTACGGGTCTCCTCTTGTATGAAATCATCCCAAAGACTTCCCATGAATGGATGTGCTCACGAGTAACCACTGACTCCACAAATACAGCCCATGGCTTCGCCACGCCATTCAAGGCTGTATGCATCAACTCAGCACTCTCTATCACCTCCCCAATAGCTCCAAGTTCATCACGAACCTGTGTAATCCTGGTGAGGTAAGTGGTCATATTCTCACCCTTGTTCATGCGAATGCTCTTTAACTTCTCCCTTAATACCATTTTTCGATTTTCATTGGAACTTTGGTAAATGTTAGTTAAAGCGGTCCACATCTGATGGGCATGATCTTTACCTGAAATGTGCGGGATCACATGATCTTTTATTGCATCTAGAGATTCTTTTGGCCTTTATATCTCTCTTGTCAAAATCGTCTTTAGCCATAACATCTATAGAAACAGTCACGGGATTTGCAGTAGTGTTGTTCACTATATCCCATAGTTCACTATCCTGTAAAATCAACACTATTCTAGCCTTCCATGGACTGAAATTTACAGTCCCATCCAACCTGTCTTCTATCCTAAGACCTGTAGGCATGACTGCAAGAAACTTCAAAAACCTGTTTTCCCTTACTTCTCCAAGTCTGAAATTTATTTTTGTGTGCAATTTTCAGCCTTCAACTCTGCTCTAATACCATGAAAAATTTCAAGAACCCCAACCCGGTTTCAGTTTCAGTTCATCATTGGTTAATGCCCAAACCCCAATGTCAGCATGTGCATAAAAATTTAATAATTTATGACAAAACATAAAACACATGAGATTCCTTTCTTTTTTTGAATTTTGAAAATTTATGGTAGCCCTAAATTCTTACTCAGAAATTTAATTTAAGCCACACATGAAATTTAAACACTTAGGTTTTTGGTCAAGTTGACCTAGGAAAGCCTCGAAGGGAAAACCTGTTTGCAGAGAGATTTTATTATTTCTTCAGAGACAAATTAATCAACAAACTACAACAGTACTTATCTCTTTTCCATCTCGTAAAATGCGCCAACAAAACACTTAGAAAACCTGCTATACATAACTCCAAAATTCTGACACACGTGTGACTGTACGGATGCCTCAATTTTTGTGCAAATGTTGCCTCACAATATGTGTTGTACAGTCATTGTACGTACATCAATAAATGTTGTATGGCTGCCTCAAAGAACATGCTGTATAGATTATTAAATTATTGCCTCGAAAACCGTGCCTCTCTCACCTCGAATTTCGTGTTGTACGGACTGTACGATTTACATTAATTGTTGGACGGTCTGCTCAATTAAATGTTGTACGACCTGTCTTGGGATTCGTGCCACTCTGCTGGAAAAGATACCTTGAAATTCATGCCCTCTCTCTTCTTCCTGGTTTTAGAAAAATTTGCAAGGGTTTCTTCTCTCTGGTTCTCTCTTGCTCTCTCTCTCTCTCTCTCTCTAAAATCTCTCTTGAAAGTGAACAATGAATCTCTCTTGCCTTTCTCACACCCTTTTTGTTTGAGTAACTTTCTCCTTGAGTCAAAGGCTTAGATTAAAAACCAACTCCATGAGATCAATGGCTCATCTCATTTCCTCATAAAAATTCACATTTTAAATAATAATGAGACTTTTAATACTGGCACTCATTAAAGCTCATAAAGTCACTTTTAAAATATAAACTCAAACATTTAATTAAAATGTCACTTTATCATAAAGTCATTCTCACCTTTTAATATGGCTAGGGACCACATTTAAAGTGTTCTTGTCCACCCCAAAGGCAACTCCAAAGGCATGAGTGAACAAACATTTCTCTAGGTAAAAAAATCAACAATCTCAACCCAAGTAGGTGATGGCTGACCTAGCAGTCCATACATAGGCTGCGACCTTTCTTAACATCCCACAAACAGTTGCGGCCCACTTCAAATGGCCCATACAAGGCAGGGACTTACCTCAAACTGCTTACACATAGGTAGCGGGTCAATCAATAGTCCACATAAGGCATCGATTCAACAAAATGTCCCACAATACTCTCCCAACAACCAACAACATCAAGGTACGACTGACACGTGTGGAGGAGGGAGAAGCAAATAGCAGCAAGAAGTCCAAATCAAGAGAGCACCCAGGCAAGGAGAGGGTAGAAACCCTAGATGTTGCAGCCCACTTCAAATGGCCCATACAAGGCGGGGACTTGTCTCAAACTGTTTACAGTGTACACATAGGTAGCGGGTCAATCAACAGTCCACATAAGGCATCGATTCAACAAAACGTCCCACAATACTCTCCCAACAACCAACAACATCAAGGTACAACTGACACGTGTGGAGGAGGGAGAAGCAAATAGCAGCAAGAAGTCCAAATCAAGAGAGTACCCAAGCAAGGAGAGGGTAGAAACCCTAGACGTCACACACAAGGCTGCTGTAAAAAGTTAAAACCCTAGGTCGGTCTCACAAAAAACCAGATCTGAAATGCCACTTCAAGATACCCTCATAATGAAGAATTAGATTTGTATTTATAACCTCTTGAAGACTTCTAGAAGGATCTTCCTTCTAATTCTTCATTAACTAAGGGTTACGCTACAAAGGGTCAAGACGTTATAACAATAGGAGGGTTACCAAATATAAAACATAAGTTAATCATAACAAGGGTTAAGTTATTACACTAAAGAGGGGTGCTAGAACAACAATAGAGGTGAACACAAGACCAACCAAACATAGGGCTAACCACAAGTCAACAAGAGCTGTCACAACAAAGTGGGAAGACAATCCTTTTACCCACAAGACCAAAGGTGTACCAACAAGGTGGGAAGGCAACCCTTTTACACACAAGCCCAAAGGTGTACCAACAAGGTGGGAAGACAACCCTTTTACCCACAAGTCAACAAGGTGGGAAAACAACCTTTTATCTCTCTTTCTCATTGTATGTGGTCCATACGATAACTGGAATTTTTATCATCACCCTATAAGGAGGGTTCACATTGGATGATGTGATCCTCTGGTCCTCCTGACTGCTCCTAAGGTCAATGCTAGTGACTCCATCAAGGGGTGGCCAATTCCTTGATGAAAAAATCTAGCTCAACCATCTCGAAGACCTAGGAGAGGAGGGCATCACACATGATCATCTTGGTTAATTGACCAAAATCCTGCATTCTTAAAGAATGGCTCTCATCCCTAGGATGAGCTTCAATCCTACACTGTCCTAGGCTGAATCATGTTGATCAACCTCTTGGTCCCTAACTAGGTCCTCCATTCTCTTGGAGAATGGTCCTCAGCCCAGGCTGAGCTTCAGTCCTAGACTGAATATTGGTCAACCACCTGTAGGACCTGCTTAGTCCTTGACCAAGAATCTGCCTAGTTCTAGACCAGTTTGTCTCTGTCTCAGCTTGCAGGATTTGCTTGGTCCTTATGATCAAGCACTGTCTAGTCCCTAACCAAAATGACCTAGAGATAGATAACGACCCTAACCAAATGCTAGGGACTTTTGCATGCCATCAACCTACTTGGTCCTAGACCAAGAATCCTAGTAGACTGTTGGGGCCCTGGGTTACCTGCTAGGGACTTACTTTACCTGGTTAACTGACCAGGACTCATAGTTAACTGAACAGGGTTCCATTCAGAGAATGCCTCTCGTAGTTGTACTATCTTTAACACTCCCTCTCAGCAAGAAAGACATTCTAAGCAACACTAAGCTTGTCTCAGTGGACAAAGGCTTAGTCATCACATCGCTAATCTGTTTGCTCGACAGAACATACTGTACCATTTCCTTTGACATAGTGATACCTCCTCTCGATATGTTTCGACCTATCATAGAATACAAGATTTTCTGAGAGCTTCAAACAATTCTAAATGTCAACAAGGAGTTTGATCTTATAGATCCACTTGGAAGTTATAATTGACTTCCCTTGTTGGCTGAGAACCACTTTCCACACGTCATTTTCCATTATTAACTGGAGTTTCATAGAATCTTCCCAAACCTGGTGTGTGGTTTCCTCGTCATAAATGCAGGATTCTGAATTATTGACGTGGGCCATTTGAGATATCAAACCAGAGCAACGTTGAAACCTCTCAATAGGCTTCTCAAAGAGATCAACTAAAGGCTCCCTGGCCTCCTCCCTTTCCTTATCTGAAAGGGATGACTCATGGACTGGGCTTACTTCCATGTCTATATCATTGGGAGGCCTAGCACAGTTGGCTCCTGCTTGATTCCGAACTTACTGGTTGTTCCACTCTAATAATGAAGAAATCATCAATAACAAATACTTGGCAGATTCTCTTTTGTTGACTCTATCCTAACACTTGGGAGGATCAACATCTAGGATAATTGATTTTGCATTATGTGGGGTCTCTTACTCCCTCTATATCCAAGCACTTAGCTCCCTTTGAACTGTGCATCTAACTCTGTGCATAAATAAGATCTGCAGACTTCATTACTTGTCATTCAGAGAAGTCATATCATCCTACTCTTGTGGATCTTTCCTACAAGATAAATTCAGTCCAATAGTCAGCAACAATAAATTTCTAAGGTAATATCAATCTCACATAAAGATAGTCTTAGCATCCATCCATATACTAGATGCCATCTAGAACATAATATCAGTCATACATATGCAGTATGTTTTAACAATATGCTTCACCATAAACATGATACTTCAAATATAGGAGGGATAAAGAATCCTCTTTCTTAATTTTTTCCTCCTTGCAGAGGTCACATTATCTTTGAGCTTTTTGCGTTCTACACCAGTGTCCTTTAAACCTGAGCATGCACCTCTTAAGTGTGCATTACATTATTCTCAAGATCTCATGTATTATCACACATTTGCTAGAAATCATAACCCACATACGGTCGTACATAGGATGAACTCTAGTATAGCTACTTAAGTAACTAACTTCTTTACACTGGCATAATTTGATCACATTGATCAATGAGTCACAAAACTCTTTACACAGAAAAATAATCAAGCTAGAAGGTATCATGGTCATGTACACCCTTGATTAATAATGATCAAGTCAAGATCTAAACATATGAAAAGTTAATTAGGCTTCATACATACCTCATAATAAGACATACCTGAGTCAAGCCTTTTGAGATTATACCTCTTCAAGGGATCATCAAGTCCACAACCTTCTAATTCATCATCTATTTTCTTGGCAGTACAACTGGGGTTGTCATAAGCAGATTCTTTATTTCCAGCCAACTAGAACTTGTATGTGGCCATCAAACTCTGATTAGTATGTTGTTCCTCTAGTGGCCAAATGTTCAAACCCTTACCTTAGGATCTATGTAGGCTTGGTTAGGATGCAAAACAAAGCTAGCTACAAACCCTAAGCTCTGATACCATGTTTAGGGTTTTTCAAAAAATTGACAAATTTGTACTTTAATGTAGATCAAAGTAAAACAATACTGAATTAAAAGTACAATAGTAGTAAAAATCTAGCAAATCGAAAATAAAATATTCATCTCTTTCGACTTTAACACTCCCAAAGATCACTGTGTTAAAGTTGAAGCACACATTTAACAATCGCAGACAAAAAAACAGATCTAATAAATTAAGTTAGGGTTAGTGAACATCTGTTATACTTAGATTTACTTTTAGATCAGACTTTTCCTCTCGGAGTCAAGTCAACAAAATGGAACAAGTCTGGCCCTTACCTAAGGGCAATGGACATAGCTAAGAGAGGTTTAGACATGTACAATAGAAGGTGCAACAACTGTAGAACCAAGATCAACTTCAAGACATCAATTGAGGCAATCAACAAGTGTCCAGCAATGAAAGGCAACCGCAAAACCCTCACCCAGTTGTATGGTAGCCTCAGAGAAGGCTACAACAGTGGATGACAACCACCAGGAGGCATAAGGTACCCTCAAACAGTCTCCACAACCAATGGCAGCCTATATACAGACAGTCCAATCAAGGTGGCAGCCCACAAAACAATCCAATTAAGGTGGCACCCCACAAAACAGTCCAATAAGGTGCCAGTCCACAAACAATCCAACCAAGGTGGCAGCCCACAAAATAGTCCAACAAGGTGGCATCCCACAAAACAATCCAACAAGGTGGCAGCCCACAAAACAGTCCAATAATAGGTAACAACTGCCCCAGCAGCACCCAATCTCAACCCAAACAGGTGACGACTATCCTAGCAATCCATACCTAGGATGCGACCTATCCTAACTGCCCACAAATAGCTGTAGCTCACTTCAAATTGTGCATACAAGGCAACGATCTACCTCCAATTGCTCACACACAGACAACGGGTTAATCAACAGTCCAGATAAGGCAACGTTTCAACAAAATAGCCCACAATACTTTCCCAACAACCAACATCATCAACGTATGACTCATACGTGTGGAGGGAGAAGCAAATAGCAGCAAGAAGTCCAAATCAAGAGAGCGCCCACGCAAGCAGAGGGTATAAACCCTAGACATCACACAAAAGGTTTTTGTAAAAACCCTAGATATGTCTCACAGAAAATCATATGTGAAATGCCACTTCAAGATACCCTCATAATGAAGAATTAGATTTGTATTTATAACCTCTTAAAGACTTCTAGAAGGATTTTCCTTGTAATTCTTCATTAACTTAGGGTTACACTACAAAGGGTCAAGATGTTATAACAATAGGAGGGTTACCAAATATAAAACATAAGTTAATCATAACAAGGGTTAGGGTACCACACTAAAGAGGGGGGCGCTAGAACAACAAGAGAGGTCAACACAAGACCAACGAAACATAGGGCTAACCATACGTCAACAAGAAGTGTCACAACAATGTGGGAAGACAACCCTTTTACCCATAAGACCAAAGGTGTACCAACAAGGTGGGAAGACAACCCTTTTACCCACAAGACCAATGGTGTACTAACAACCTGGGAAGACAACCCCACGGTGGGAAAACAACCTTTTATCTCTCTCTCTCTCTCTCTTAATATATGTAGTTCACAAGTGTTCCATACAATAACTAGATTTTTTATCATCACCATATAAGGAAGGTTCACACTGGATGATGTGATCATCTGGTCCTCTTGACTGCTCCTAAGGTCAATGCTAGTGACTCCATCAAGGGGTGGCCAGTCCCTTGGTAAAACAACCTAAAAACAACCTAGCTCAACCATCTTCAAGACCTAGGAGAGGAGGGCATCACACATCATCATCTTGGTTAATTGACTAAAATCCTCCATTTTTAAAGAATGGCTCTCAGCTCCCTAGGCTAAGTCACCTGGTTCGATTTCGTGTTTGAGTTCGACAACCTTAAAGTTCGACAACAATTTGGCAATCAAATTTTGGGTGATAAAATTCAACTTAAATTCGAGAGGGTATAAAATTTGAAAATTAAAAACATATACAATTTTTTTAATAAAATTCAATATACTAATTAAAAACATGATGAAAATGAAAATAAATACATTAAAACATCATTTCTTATGCCACTTTAACTAGCTATAAGGTCAAAAATAATAATAAATGTGAATAAAGGTAACATGTAAGGTAAAAAAAAATGTGTATGAACGTTTTATATTTAATTTATGAAAACACTATATTTAAAAAAAACTATATCAATGTTAATCATAAATTATTAAACATATATTAATGTCAAGTCATGTGGTCATGTGCGAAGGAATAACATGTGTAATATACCTAAATAAGTATAGCACTATTAATATAAATTAATGAACAATTAGGTTAATTAGTATTAATGGTCAAAGGTCACCTCTTTGCTCTTCCTGATTATGTCCTTGGTTTTGGTTTGATCCTTGGAATAGCTTCCGATTTGTCCTGTTTCTGGAGTTTCGCTAGCCATTTTTAACAATTTTGTAGTTGTGTATATTGGACCATTCATGTGGTTCTTTTTTGTTCCTTGAATGAAATTGCAACAAATTTTTGGCACATGTGTATGTGTTATCTCCAACCTTATAGTTTTATGTGTGAGGTGGATCCAGGATGGATGGTAGAGGGGCAAGCAACTAAGGAGGTCGAACCAAGACTGCCTAGACTCCCAAGTGGATGGTTGTCACGCCAATCAAGGCAGTTTTCGCTTTATGTTATCTAAGTCCAAGACAACAACGGCGGAGACCTAGATCTACTCCTGACATGAGAGATCAGACCTAGACACCAGATCAGATCAAGTATGGCTTGAGGTACGTAAGGTGTAAGGTAATTGTAAACTCTAGATCTATGGATGATAATACTAAGTGGACTTGGGATTTGGATGAGGCCTTCAGTCTTATGAGGGTTGATCCAAAGTGAAATACAAGTAACCTATAGGGATAATACTAGATCTAGGGTTGAGGTATTAGCAACTGATGAAGATAACCGTTGTCTTGGGAAACGTAACTGAGACATGGTGAGTAAGGACAGAGTTCGGACTGTCTAGTACTAAAGCGATAGACTCGGTGAGAGATATGACAATGTCAGATTACCTGAGTCATCAAGGAGCAGCCAACTTTCAGGGGAAAGAGCTCAAAAGAGGGCTAGCGCTATGCTTGGAGATCAGTGCCTGTTGAGCCATGGGTAATGGAGTCAGTATCAACACAACGTTTAAGTGAACCCACCTGGGATATGCCTTCATTTATGGACCCAGAAAAGTGTTTGGCCCGGAAGATCCAGGTTACAGGGAAACCAACAGAAGGAGGGCTAGCGCTAGGGTTTGGAGAGGCAGATCTGCAGATCTAGGACAACCAGGAGACTATCAGCTCAGCGTTGGAGAGGGGATGAGATCAGAATGGCCGGATCTACAAACCCAAGTCAAAATTTCAGGAAAAATCAGATCTGGAATAAGTCAAAATCTGATGAGGGAAGCTATGCTAAAAGTCAGTTTTTCAGATCTAGGGCTACGTGGCAGGAACTAGCTCAACGTTGGGGGTGTTCTGGAATGAGGGAGACCTGATCTACAAACCCACGTGATTGTTTTCCGGAAAAGTCAAATCTGGAAAAAGTCAAAATTTCAGTAAGGGCACTGGGGTTTGAGCAGTCAGAAAGTTAGATCTAGGGCAAACCAGTCAGAATTTGGACAGCGTTAAAAAGGATTTAGTGAGAGGGATGCCCAATCTGCAAAAGGCAGAAATGGTTTGTTCAAAGATCAAGCGGTTCCCCGATTAATTATTTTTTTGAATTTTTATTATTTAGGAGTTTTTCAGAAAAGTAGGTACAATTGATTGAGATCTGAAAGAGAAGAGACTTACCTATTAGATCTTACCTGGAAATGCTTGTAGATGCCTTGATGATGATGATCCCCGCCATCTCAATCAATTCTGGAAAATCTGAGTGAGTTCTAGGACCAATGTTATGCTCCAAGTGACCAATGCGCCCCCCTATCCTGCACAAGCAAACGTCAACAGTATCAGATTTGTTGTACCATGAAAGAAAAGGCTAGATGTACAGAAAAGTAACAAGATGTAATCATAGATCACAATGAAGCTAATGAAACCCCCCTGATACAAGACGAAGACAACTCGAGCGAGTTGAGGTCCCCCTGCAAAAATGCTCCAGCTGAAAATGCCCTCCTGTAGACAAGACAAAGATCCCGAAAAAAGATATAGATCTCACAAAATATTCTGAATGCTACTAAGCAAGAGATTTTCCAATCACCACCGAAGAACATCAGATGCAAAGCAGGTCCAGAAAATATCCACAAAAAAATGTTTCTATTAATCAGATCCAAGAGCCAAAGACCCCTTACAAATGAGAAGCTCTCTCCTTTAAATAGAAATGAGAGAACCAAAATCCTAAACACTTTCAAAACGAGTGGCTAAGATTAAAAGATATAAATGTTCTAATCAACGGTTGAGATGAGCTCAACATACAATACATGGATCTATATAACCATAAAGTACCAAAGTGGACTAGATCACCCATAAAGAGGGTACCCCACTCAACAAGAAATAAATGAAGCACATGGTGGGTCCATAGAGTGTTAACTAACTCCCTCTGGGTGCCCCATGGCATAATAAAATAATATAATATTTGAATTTTTTGACTTTGTGCCTCCTTGAGGAAATCGTGAGCTTCCCAAAAGCTCCAGAAAACAATATAAAAATGCCCGAAAAATAGTTGTGGGCCCAATCAAGTGCTGCAACTGCTGGAGAAGGTGCGAAGGACATCACTCTCATCATCATGACTCATCCCACGTCATTTCCTTGCCTCAGTAGCCCATATTGATTTCTTCAATAGCCATTTAATCATTTTTTAATCTGCCTCAGGAAATGTGAACCTGCCAAAACAGCCTCCTAGGGGGCCTGCGTTGTCCAACTGAGCCCACTAGGCTCTCTGGGATGGGGGTACTATGTTACAATCAAGTAGCTGCACCCACTATGTCCCATACAATGCCCTAGGAGATCCCAATAAAACATCTCCCTGCTCAAACACATCATCCTATGAAGCAAAACTGCATCAGAAGAGTAAAATGAGCCTGACCATCTCTGCAAGTGCCCGGAACTGAAAATAAACTGTCTCATTAGACTCAGAGAGTCCAAATCTATCCACGGTGTATACTCATACCCTTTCCAGGTCTCTACCTGATCATCAACTCAGACTATCATCCATCTGCCACAAATGTTATAAGGCTAAGACATGCTGTACAAATCATTTAAGCAACAATCACAACAAACAACAGTCATTTAACTGGCGGTACATCAACCAAATACATATATAGGGCTTTATTTATTATTACTCAGACTAGACTTTCAGGACTATACTCACTTCATAGTTGTAGTCAATTTGCTAGTGAAGGGTGAAGGCTGAAGCTAACAAGGCTTGGGCAAAGGATGACTTCCTACTTAACATCATGACACTTTGGATATGGAAGGGGAATACTCAGTATAACCACATGTCGGGCAAACAATAACACAGGGAATGGAAGTGCCTCACAAATGGTTGAGTTGTTCAGAGAGTGCTTATTCAACTTAGGCATCATGTCTACATCAAGTTTGATCCAGTTTCATTAGGACCATCAATTTTATTTCCATGGCCTTTTTGGTCTGTATGACCCTTTGGGACTTCACCAGTGCTTAAAAGCATAGCTAATCGTAGCTTTCATCCGGGACATATTCAAATTTACAAGGTCAACAATATTTGGATATAGCGTATATTTAACCATTGCTTTTGGGACCTTTTTTTATACCCTTCAAGGGGTATTTTAGCATTTCATTGCTCTTGCCCTTTTTTCACATATGTTAAGAAACACAGTTTAGCATTTTCATTTTACATGGGACCATATATAAACATTTCCAATACAAGTAGTACATGAGCTTTCGGTTTTAGCCAACATCTCAAGTGACCAGGGGGAGTTCTGCATAGTGCCAAACATCGGGACAATCGACCAGAATGATTTAGGCATACAATCCAACTCACCAAAGGCACCAACTCAGAGTAGAGACACAGTATAAATAGGGAGGCTTGTCCAACAAAGGTTCTAGCGGGGAAGGGTCCTCCATGCCATAAGTCAAGTAGTAAGTCGGGTAAAACAAAACTGGAAGGTAATGGATGGGTGGAGACAGTGAATGATGAAGCCAACACTAGCAATCCAAAACAATGATGGGAATGACTACCTCTATTCACCCTAAGGAGGGTAAAACCAATGAGTATAGATCAGGAACTTCCAAGTCTAAGTAGGGACATCAATACATAATACAAATACATCCAAGTCCATATAATTATGACCGCCAGATCATGACACTACATGTTAATACATATCACAAAAATGAGTATAAGAGCAATGATAACCATAACACAATGTAATAAAAGCGGAGTCATAATCATGCATATAATCCATATGAACCATCATCTGTCCAATGAGAAACTACTGATATAAATCTGGGCATCAATAAAAGCTGAGTCATAATCATGCATATAATTCATCTGAACCATCATTTGTCCAATGAGAAAGTACTGATATAAATTTGGGCATCAATAACTGCTCTGTAAATGACTAAAGGGCTATATCAGTCCTCAAATCTGAGTGTCTTGAGACTCAGTCCTGACATGGCAGAGTACAATAGTCCACAAATAAAATAATGATCTTACAAAACTGCTCATCTCAGCATCTCATATGTAAAAGATCTGGCTAAAAAATGTACTCTATCTGAAAAATAGAATATGGTAGCCTGGCTACTATATATGTGATAACATCTGGCTTCGGCTGGGACAAGTGCTTTGCTGAAAAGAGCATTTGAGAACCTCAGAATCTCTGGTCCTTGTACTTTGCTTCTCGCATCGTCGATCAATCCTTCCAGCTCTGCAACCGCTACCAAAATGTCACCGACTACCTGTAGCATGTCCATAGCTATACCAAACTCACAGACCGGTTGCTAAAACAATATGTGGGTTAAATAAAATACTGAAAAATAAAAATGCATGAAACTGAAAAGTAGAAAATAAATCTAATCTATAACCATAACTTTCAAGAAAAGTTTGATTTTTTTATTGTGCAGGATAACAGAAATCAAAACTATACTAAGAGCTTCATAGGCGAGCTTCAGGCAAAGATGCAAGATTCTATACTACTGTCGGGAAAGGCTTATTCAGGTCCTACCTACCCTACTCTAACCAATTGAAAGTGTTAGGTAAAATCATAAATCCAATGCAACCATTTGCTGAACGAATCCATTGAGCTTTCTTTACAGTTAATGACCCAACAAGCCAGAGATGGTTTGAAAGTAATGTATATGAAAATTGAAACCATTCTAACTAGTTGTTTGAAATTCAAAGAAATATCTGGAATGAAATCATGCCAAGGCTGAAATTGAGTTTCTAGAAACTCATCCATCCAGATACTGACAGGATCATAAGAAGTACGCAAGCACGCTCTTGATGGAAGGAGACAATATGAGTCGTGATTCAACCATTCCAAACAGTTCTTTGTTTTCTCCTCTACCATACTAGGACATTCAATTCTATTCACTCCAGAAGAAACGGGAAAATCAAATGGGGACAAGTTGTAATGCAATGAAACTTTGATTGAGATCAAGCCCATTTGTTGCATAAGAATGGAGAAAAGATGAAATTGATCTTTATACACCTCCAACCATCCGTAATATAGACTTACAAATTGAAAAAAATTATTTATTACGAATGATTGAGAAGAGACATGAAGTGCCTTTTCCCCAATTACGTGATAATGCTTAAACTCCTGATTAAAGATTTGGAAAGTATCAACTTGATTAAAAGACAAACCCATACAAGAAAACTCGAAAAGTTGGGACGGGAGGGTGGATTGCAAATTTTCTCCCAGACTTGGAATAATTGATCTCAGAATTTGACGAGAGGAAAGAGCTTTTAAATTAATTCCAAGAGTGATTTCAAGATTCGAAACAAGGTCATTATCCACACATTGAACCAACATATTCTGATTAAGGATTGGATGAAGAATTCTAGTGATACTATCAGGACAAGGACCCTCATTGCAATGTTCTTGATCAAGTTCACTTACAATCGTATCATCATGTGAGCTAAGTCACCTGACACGGGGACACGGGACACGGGGATTCGAGTGTCCGACACGGGCACGGTGACCCCCGGAATCAGGACACGTAGGACACGTTATATATATATATATTTAAATATTATATATATTAAAAATATAGACATATAGATCCAAATTTTTACAAATATTCAATAGAAATCAAAATCAATGCACATTTAACATTAGTAAGTACACATTTAAATCCTTCAAATCTTCTTCACCTTCACACCAAACACACTTTAGAACCCTCTCCACACTTGCAAATGGCAATTCTGGGCGTTTTTTTAGTGGAAAAGGTGTCCTGTTTTCCGGACACGCACTGACAGTCCTTGGACACGCGTATCCGAAAATAGGACACGCTCGGACACGCGTGTCTGAAAATAGGACACGCTGCAAAGATGTGTCGGACACGTTTTGTCAGCGTGTCCGTGTCCGACACGCGGACATGGGACACGCAAGCCCTTTTGGACGAATCTGGTTTCATAGCATGTGAGTGTTCTTCTTTAAGCTCTAGATAAGGAAAAACATCAATAAGTTCGGTTTCAGTTTCCCTATCCATCTTATAGGTATGCTCTTCAATCACCCTATGACCAAAAGATTGTTCTTCAATAGAAGTTTGATTAATTTCAACCTTTTCTTCTTCTTCAGTGATATGATCAAGGTCTGAATCCAGATTCAGATAGGTTGGATACTGACTCAAATTATCATCAATTAGGAAATGACTATGGTGTGGCTCTTTTAAAGGCTCTTTAATGACCTCACCAATGGAAGGCTCAACTAAAGATGTTTCTTGATGGTGCATGTTAGGTTCCCTTCCACGGATCAAATCCAAGATTATGACTACTTCAGGTAATAATAACAGAGTATCTCGTATGATTTGATTGATATCCCTCTTAGTTTTAACATGAGGTTTTGAAACATTATTCTCGAAGTACTCTGTAACGTTCTTATGGATTGCAAGCACGCTCATAATTTGGAACATATAAGGAGAGGAATGGTCCAATTTAGAAAGCACATTGTCAATATATTGATCATCAACAACACAATCATTGCTAGATTTACACTCTAAAATTTTATCAGTTTTCCTACTCCAACTATCAATTAACAAATCTGTGAACATGTCATACCCAGTGATGGATCCTGGTGCTAAATGATCAAACCATAGTTGAACATCCCCTTGCAAGGATTCTCCTCAGGCTCGCATATAAACATCTTCATTGTTTGCACCTCTAGATTCCATGTAATCCCACAGAATATCCAGATGACTTTTAATAGATATATCTTTATTTCCATTGAACCGAGGCATCCTCCTAGTGTAATTGTTTGGCATAGGATGAGGTGCCCCCGATATTTCAAAAAAGTCAAAAGGAGACTGTTTGTCTTGTTTTTTAACAGCTCTGGTTACTTGGCTATAAGGATTTGACTGCGACCAAAGTTACATACATCGTGTCGGCGAATATATCGCCGGGGGTCCGGAATGAAACTTATCGGCAGCAACGGCGAAAATATCGGCAAATGTCGTTTTGCATTAAAAAATACAAAAATAAACATTTTTTTTCAATTTTTTTAACATCTAAAGCAACAACAACATCAAATAAACACATTTCCACATAAATATTAAAATACAACTAATATATAAGATGCATAAGATGTCAAATGGTGGATCATGATCACGTATCGACTATAAAGTTATAAACTGAAAATATTGAAATATGTTCTTGATGGAATGATAGAAAATCACATCAAATGATCAAAATAAATGTCTCTCAAGAAATTAATCATCATGACTCATGAGGCATCTAGATACTACATGATACAATGATAAATAGTAGAAATCATCGATCCCCTCTACCCCTTTTATAGGCAAGGGGCACCACTCTTCCTCTGGAAGCAATAGGGGGTCCTGTAGGTGCTTTGGATGAGTTAGGCATCAAATTGGAAGCTCCAACTACTTAAGCTATGGTGAAGGTCCAACTACTCTACAATTTTGATGAAACTTACCATGTTTAATGAGTGAAGGGTACATTTTTATTAAGGTCATGATAAAAGATTTCAATAGTCAATGCCACCAACATCAAGGTACAGGGATGGGTTGATGTGCTTGATTAAAGGCCAATCCCATACCCTCATACTTGATAAAATCCAGTGGAATTGTTGAAATCCTGAAAACTAGTAAGTCTCTTGAATTCTAAAAGGGATCTAAAATTCTACTTTTTGCATATGAAGTCCGATGAGGTTGTAACCACTCTCAAACATCCCGAAACTATTAATGGCAATGTTAAAAATTTAAGTAAAAGGATAGAAAATGAAAGTAAAGGAGAATGTCACTTTTACTTTAAGAATTTAGTATTACCATTTATTACTTTAAGAATTTAATATATTTAGTTTTAATAACAGTGCCAAAAACTTAACCCATGAATTTTTTTTTCAAATTTCTTGCAATTTTTTTTAGCAGGCGATATTTTCCAAAATCTCCTGATATATTCCCAATATATCGCGACATATTGAATATATCGCGATATATTCAAAATATTTTTTTCAAATTTCTTGCAAGTTTTTTAGCAGGGTGATATTTTCCAAAATCTCCCGATATATTCCCAATATATCGTGACATATTGAATATATCGCGATATATTCAAAATATCGAAAATATCGCGATTTTTTAGTGGCGATATATCGCCAAGGGGAATGACTCGCGATATATCGCGATATCGCCGATATATGTAACTATGACTGGGACTGGCTTCTAGGTTCATGTTGACTTAAAGCTCCACTCGGGATGGTTGGGAAATCTTTGTTGCATGGGTGAGGAAGTTGGTGGGTATCATAAAGATTGTGATAACTAGATTCATACCCTTAGTCATGCTCGAGATCATCCTCATACCCGTAGTCTGACCTCCATTTATCCCTTTTGTTTATTTCAATCATGTTTTTGGTTAATTCCTTCATGTGCCTCAAGAACACATCTGAATTCATTATGATTTGTGGGATGGATTCGCTTCTCAGTGGAGTCACGTTATGGGGATCTCTTCAAGATTTACGGGATGTTCTAAGAACTTAATACGTTGGGTATGTTACCACCTGTTGATGAAATTGTCATTGATGCCAACATGGTCTTGATGTCATTAATGCCACCACCTTGCTGAAGATGTTATGATGCTGAAGACCCAGGAGAGATGGTCCTGAAGCCTAGATGGATGGAAGAAGCATTAATGACCCATTCTGTGGTCATT
This sequence comes from Pseudotsuga menziesii, assembly GCA_001517045.1. Classification (NCBI taxonomy): domain Eukaryota; kingdom Viridiplantae; phylum Streptophyta; class Pinopsida; order Pinales; family Pinaceae; genus Pseudotsuga; species Pseudotsuga menziesii. The sequence continues at coordinate 24,967 of LPNX010906143.1, read as the reverse complement.
CATGCTATGATGATGTCATGGGTCCCCTGGAGAAGGTCTGGCAAACTCTCATGTGATATCTTGATGTATCTTGACCATAGAGGTCCCTGTGCATGGCTACGGTGGTTGAAGAAGCCCATGATGCTTCTTGCCTGATGAAGAAATGGGTTAATGGTCTTTGTACCCTTGAAGGAATGGTGAAGATAGCGTGGGCATTTGGGGTTTTGGAACCCTTGAAGATGGCTCTAGGAAAATTAAAAATAAAGGTACCCCTCATGATAATGATGACATGGCTTATGAAGTCAAACCCTTGGTCTTGATGAAAGCTGGTGGTGAATGGTCAAAGGCTTGACCATTTGTATTAAAATAAGAATTAAAAAAAATTAGAAGTCGGCCCAATAAAAATTTAGAAGTCGGCTCATTAAAAAAATTAGAAGTCGGCCCAATAAAAAATTAGAAGTCGGCTCATTAAAAAAAAAAAATATGAATTTTGGGACAGCGTGGGAAATTTTTGGGCTATTTCATCTTCTAGCAGCGAGCTGGTTGGTGCTGTGTGATAGATCGTTGCTTGCTGGTCGAATAACCCAGCTGTGATCAAAATATTATATTCAGCATAGCACTGTCAACAGCTATGGTTTTGTGCTTGCAAGGGATCGAAGAATCCTGAGTTTGATGGTAGATGAAGACTCTCTTCATATTTGAATCCAGATAGTATTTGTGCAAATCGTAGTTTGCTCTCTTGCTTATTCATTGGGATAGAGGATGTATCTCTGTATGTGGATTTTAGGGCATATTTAGATTGAACCTCAACACATTTGTAGCCAACCCGTCTATGTAAAAATGTGCATCAATGTGTTGGTACTTGTGACTTAAATGTTTACCAAAGATTGCAGAGAAGAAAAGTCGTCTTGACAGAAAGAGCAATCTGATGTTCTGAGCGTGTTAAATGAGAGAAAATGCCCACACTGCATAAGGGAACACCCTAGCATGTTCACGGTAAGAGAAATAGCGATCTTCCACAATGGAGAATTCACATCCAATGCAGCTGTCACAAACCCATATGAGTAGCTGATGCTTGCATAAATCCGTTGGAGGGTATAAAAGCCTGAGATTGCCCTCGGATGCCAAAGAAGATGCTGAGTATCTGAGAGGTGGAGAACGATGGTGCGATCCAAGTGGAGTGAAGTAGAAGAGGACGTGGTTGCTTGCGTTAAGTTGTCAGAGTTTTAGATCATTGACAAGAAGTGCGCAGCTGCAGTTGACGGCTTGTGAAGGATCATAGGTGTAAAATGGATTCATCAAGTTTGTGAGATCGGTGATGATTGGAGAGAGCCAAGTATGATTTGTGGACGAAATGTGTATGCTATACGCGTGATCAATTTTCAAGTAGATTGACCAGAGCATATCTACTGCAGTCTATTTGGGCAGTCGAGACACAACTTAGGATTCGACTGAGGTAGTTGATTGGATTCGACTAAGTCGATAGATTGTCGTCTACTCAACAAGACAGTCAACGGATGTGCTAAGGTCTTTGCATTTGCTCGGATTAGACTTTGTGAAGCCGGAGATTGTCTGTTAGAGGTTACCCGGCTGGTATATTGATTGGCTAACCATAAAAAGACACATTTGGACAGATTGGTAGCAATCTTCAAGACTGATTTTGAAGGGTTGATTTAACAAAGCCAAGGACTGACTGAAGGCCATATTTTGGATCACCTTGTGAAGCAAGGGTATGCTCTATGCCAGCGAAATTGAAGAAGTCTTCTAAACAGTGAAGTAGCAGATTGATTAGCCATGTGAAGTTGTAGAAGCACAAGCTGTAAAATAGAGTTGCATTTCGTCCCTCTTGAAGATGGCAGTCTGAAATTTGAAAGGCCATCTTGACATACTATTTTTGAAGACAGTATAAGTTAGAAGTCTGAGCTAAGAAGGCTTCCAATGAAGATGAGGAAGATGAGCTAGCTGACTGTGGAGGTCTGAGGCAAAAATGACAGTGGTAATTTTCGTGATAGCAGCAAGAAGACACAGTCTGAGTTTGACTTAGATTGAAGTCTTTCACATCATATTTTCAGAGTTTGAGATTGTCTTTGTTGGGCAGACATGCACTATAAGTAAGCTTTTTGCATTCCTATGATTCCCTAGTTACATACAGCAGTAGCAGTAATGTTTCAGAAGTGTATACATAGTTCAATGGTCTGTTACAAGTGACAGTACATTTACAAAGAGCCAAGGCATGACAAGTTCATGGTAGCAGCAGTTCATTGAACAGACCTTGATGACTCAACAGTGTAATTGAGCAGCTATGATTGATGATTGATGTGCACAGATATTTGAGCAGAGATTGAGACTATGACCAGCAGTAGTGAAGAGGATGAGCAGCAAAGGTTAATGAGCAGAGATTGACCAGAGATTCATAAGCAGCAGTGAGGAAACAAGCAAGTTGATATGATGAGCAGAGATGATGAGCAGCGTTGATGTGTCAGAGATTTCTTGTGTATGATGACATGAGTATGGTAACACAAGTATACTGTATTGTAAATGCAAGCTTGTCTTGCATTTGAGGTTAGGATACCTCAAACCCTTCTTAGCAGGGTCTAAGAAAACCAGGCAGGGTCCTGGATTAAGAGTAGGTGCTCTATATATCAGTAGGTGCTGATTTTGCCTAACGGTTGTAGCCGGACCAAAATGATATAAAAGACGACAAATTTATATGGTGTGGTGTTCTTTTGTGTTGTGTGGTGTTCTTCTGTGTTATGGTTATTGATAAGTTAAATGCTATGTGAATGATGATGTTATGAAATGATTATGGTAAAGTAATGGAATGATGAACAGGTAGCTAACTGTGAAAAGTTTAAAATTGGCTTCACACTGATTCACCCCCCCCTCTCAGTGTCAACACCACCTAAGTTGTACTTAGTGGTTTTTTATCAAGTGAGCCTAGTGAACCGGGCAAAGATGATTTGTTCGGACTTCAGAAGACCTTCAGAAGTGCTTCTGGGAAGTGCTTGTTTTACTATATCACATGTTCATACCCCATAGGGGAGTTGTAATAAAATGTTCTAGCATGATAGTGTCTGTAAAAGACTTGGTTTCTTAGACTTTATTTGTCAATCCGATCAACCCAGGGTGTTTTTTTCTCTTGGTTATTATTGGTTGTTGAATAAACGACTGATAATTTCTGAGTTTTTCACTCAATACCTCTGAAGTTGGCGTGGTCGGCTTGGCATTTAGGCCTATTGAGGTTATTAAAGTCTGTGTCAATGTAGAAACATGCTAGGCATTATGGTCGAGTCATATGAACATGTCTAAGTTCTCCTAGGTTTTTAATTTTTTTTAATTTTTTAAGTTTTTTTTATTTTAATTTTTCCACAAAACTTAGGTTATTTTTTAATAGTCTAATTGGAAAAATTGGTTTTTTAATAAAAGTGGGCTTGAAAATCAGTTTCAGTCATGGGGGTGCTCATTTTCTAGCTCAGAGCACCACGTAAACTCATAAACGCACTTTTCCTAAGTTTTGAGTGATTTGTCCATCACTCAGGTCAAAAATTCAAAACAATCAAATATTGATTATTTTAATTGATAAATTAATTAAATAAAGGAGAAAACCCCAAATCCTAAATCAGTGGGATTTGCTTCGATTTGACTGAAATCAGTCTCATCGGCTTGAGATTGACTGGATTTGACCATCACTTGACAGAAGGAGGTGATCTGGGCTGAACAGAGAGTACATTATTGCATGCAATCTTGGGAATTGTGCCCTCTCTCTCTCCTCCACACGTGTGGGCTCATCTGGATGAGTTTTGGTGGATGCTTCAGTTAGCAGGTTGAGGTGTCAGTCAGATCAGCTCTCTGATTGACAGTTGCACTCAGTGAGACTCAGATCAGGCTCAATTAGACTCAGAACAAGGTCAGATTTACTCCACATGCAGCTGCAGTCTCTCTCTCCTTGGGAATTGCGCCTCCCCTGGGCTAGATTTCCAGTTTTGTTATAAATAAAGCAACCATTTCCTATTATAAGCTAGTTAGAGCCGGATTGAGAAGCTGTTGCTATTGTATTGTATTGTTTACTATTTTGGAATAAAGAAGCTTTGGAGGCAAGATCTATGGTGTAGTGCTTTTCATGTGTGGATGGTGATTGTCAAGTGCTTATGAGCTATAATCTGTATTATTGATCTTTGATTTTTGTTGGTTAATTGTTGGCCCTAAAAGAGAGAGCTCCCTCCTGTTGGGGTAAGAGATTATTCTAGTTTGATTTATGCTCTTATTGTTCGCTTGTTTCAGATCTCTTGGAGTTGCATGTATTTTAAGTTTAATTGCATGCTTTCTAATTGTCTTTTTTGAGCAACACCCATGATTTAACCATCTGTTTGTGCAAAGATTTCTATGTTGCAGGTGATCTCACTTGTAGAAGGGGTTGAGCTAGTTTGCATCTTCCTCTTCTTCAGGATCTTTTGAAGGACATAGTCCCTCGGTATTCCACCAAAGCAGACTCCAAAGCCCAACATTCCCAGGCTTTCAGCACTCTTTCTCTCTCTTCCTCCTTCAAAAATCAAATTTTTTACTTGGTTATTTTGTTTACAAGCTTTGTCATTATTCAGATCTATTATCTTAAAGTAAAACCTACATAGATCTATTATTTCAAGGCTCATAATCTAGATCTCATTCCTAAAAAGTTTCATAAAGCATTCTAGATGTAGTTTAGGGAAATCGTCCGTTTTGCATGGCAATTTAAAGAGAATCCATAGTTTGCATGCATTATATTTTTGTTTCTGTTTTTAAAAGATAAAATCCAGCAATCAGTGCACATCTCATTGGCTGCCCAAACAAGCAGCCAAGATCCCAAGGAAAGCTTGCTTTCCTTGTTTCCTTTTTTTACCGTTTTAACTAGTTTTAACTTAATTTATTTTGGTTTAAAGTAGGCTGACCCAAATGTACTTTCAAAGTGTTTTTGGGCATCTTTCATTCTAATAGGCTCGCTGTCTTTTAGAAGGCATAACAAAAAGAGGAGAAGCTGTTGTTCGAAAGTGGCTTTTGGATCATCCGAATCCTCCCAGGGGTCTCCCTTTTGACTGTAATTTTAATTTTGGGCAATTTGTAAGATCTTGGTTTCATCTTGTATAAGAACCAATAGGATTTAGATAAGTTTACTGATATTGTAACAACAGATAATAAAAATTTTCTCCGAATAGGCTCTTTCAAGCCCATTCTTCATCCCCCCTGGGGGGGATTCGCACATTTTTTGTCGTTTTTTACAATTTCTTATTTTTCTTTGCTCTAGATTAGTTTCATTGATGCAGAATAATATGCTTTGATTACTTTATCATATATTCCATATTACAGTATCAAAGTAACTTTAATACTTACCCCACGACTTCCCGATTGACCCGAAAGGAGAAAGAGATGCGCGGTAGGACTAATTAGAAAACTTGTGGTTTGCTTCATTTTTGTTGCTTATTATTAATCTCTGCAAACAATATTTTCAAATCAACCCCTTCCTTGATTCTCCAATTGAGGTCCACTTGGACCGAAAGAGGTTCCTGGAAGGTTTTTCTTTCTAAAAAACACATCCTTTAAAATTTACTAAAATTGACAAGACTCTGGTGTGTATACTCTGCACTTGGCTGGGGTTCATCTGATCAGTCAAGTTGCATCAAGAGCAACGTGAGTGACTAGATTAATTAGTCCTCACCTTCCCCAATTAACTACCATCAGACGAAAATCCAACGTCTCGATCAAACCGTAAATGGTGGAAAAATACCTAAAGGAAGTGGGAACTCCTGGATAGTGACCTCGGGGCGCCGATCTCTGTTACACTTTCGGGTGTATTATGAACACAGTATCAGAGACTCCATTCAGCCCACACATTCCTTGCGGGTAGCTGTGAAGGTTTATTTTTGGACATGCTCCAAGTATCCCTCGGGTATATCTGGAGTTCCCCCCCCCCCCCCGCCTAATTTTAATCCACTCATATTTCACATTAACTTAAAACATATTAAGAGGCAATTGCAAAACATTCACTCCAAGCACATGCAAGTACTTTGATGATTTTATGACTCCATTTACAAGGCACTGGTTCTGTGTTTAAATCTTTTGATGTATATATATATTGTGTCTCAGCATTGTGCTTTCTTTTGCTCATTTTGTTATTTTGTCATTTATGGTTATTAATGTTTAATTTCAAACTCCTAAACAACTCATTCAGTATAACATCATCATACTAAAGTAATTTTCCTTAGTAATTTAATAGGGTCTACCCCCCTTGGCTTCGTTAGGAGTTGAGCCTAAACGAATGAGTCAAGAACAAGGTGACAGCCTTGACTCGAGACTCGCCACCAAGGACACACCTAGTGGCTTGAAGATTTCTTCCACATCCCCCCCAGGTGTGTGAAAGGCGGCAACAAGTTACGGTCCTTAGTGGAGTCACTAGGTGAACCACTCAAGTAATTCACCAATAAAAGATATGTTGTAGGGAAAGGTGAGGTATGTTGAACCAAGGTAGGCCTTTGCCTCCCCGGCAAGGGCGCTAAAATGTTATCCCCAACCTTGTAGTTGCCTGTGTGAGGTGGATCTAGGATGGATGGTAGAGGGGCAAGCAACTAAGGAGGTGGAACCAAGACTTCCTAGACTCCCAAATGGATGGTTGTCATACCAATCAAGGCAATCTTTGTTTTATGTTATCTAAGTCCAAGGCAACAACGGGGGAGACCCATGTCTACTCCCGACAGGAGAGATCAGACCTAGACACCAGATCAGATCAAGTATGGATTGAGGTACGTAAGGTGTAAGGTAATTGGAAACCCTAGATCTATGGATGATAATACTAAGTGGACTTGGGTTTTGGATGAGGGCTTTAGTCTTATGAGGGTTGATCCAAAGTGAAATACAAGTGACCTATAGGGGTAATACTATATCTTGGGTTGAGGTACTAGCAACTGATGAAGATAACCGCTGTCTTGGGAAACGTAATTGAGACAGTGTGAGTAAGGACAAAGTTGGGATTGTCTAGTACCAAAGGGATAGACTCAGTGACAGATATGACAATGTCAGATTACCTGAGTCATCAAGGAGCAGTCAACTTTCAGGGGAAAGAGGTCAAAAGAGGGCTAGCGCTATGCTTGGAGATCAGTGCCTGTTGAGACTTGGGTAATGGAGTCAATATCAACACAGCGTTTAAGTGAACCCACCTGCGATATGCCCTGATCTATGGACCCAAAAAAGTGTTTGGCCCGGAAGATTCAGGTTACAGGGAAACCAGCAGAAGGAGGGCTAGCGCTAGGGTTTGGAGAGGTAGATCTGCCGATCTAGGACAACCAGGAGACTATCAGCTTAGCGTTGGAGAGGGGATGAGATCAAAATGGCCCGATCTACAAACCCAAGTCAGAAAATTTCAGGAAAAATCAGATCTGGAATCAGTCAAAATCTGATGAGGGAAGTTAGTATGCTGAAAGTCAGTCTTTCAGATCTAGTGCTCTACCTGGCAGGAACTAGCTTAGCGTTGGGGGTGTTCTGGAATGAAGGAGACTTGATCTACAAATCCGCGTGATTGTTTTCTGGAAAAAGTCAAAATTTGAGAAGGGGCACTGGGGTTTGAGCAGTCAGAAAGTCAGATCCAGGGAAAACCAGTCACAATTTGGATAGCGTTGAGGAGGATTTAGTGAGAGGGATGCCCGATCTACAAAACAAAGAAATGGTTTGTTCAAAGATCAAGCGGTTCTCCGATTAAGTATTTTTTTGGATTTTTATTATTTAGGAGTTTTTTAGAAAATTTGAAGAAAAGCAGGTACAATGGATTGAGATCTGAAAGAGAAGTGACTTACTTGTTAGATCTTACCTGGAAATGCGTGTAGATGCTTTGATGATGATGATCCCCGCCACTCGATCAATTTTGGAAAATCTGAGTGAGTTCTAGGACCAACATTATGCTCCAAGTGACCACTACGCCCCCCTATCTTGCACAAACAAACTTCAACAATATCAATTTTGTTGTACCATGAAAGAAAAGGCTAGATGTATAGAAAAATAACAAGATGTAATCATAGATCACAATGAAGCTAATGAAAACCCCCTGATACAAGACGAAGACAATCCGAGCGAGTTGAGGTCCCCCTGCAAAAACCCTCCAGCTGAAAATGCCCTCCTGTAGACAAGACAAAGATCCCGAAAAAAGATATAGATCTCACAAAATATTCTGAATGCTAGGGAGTAAGAGATTTTCCAATCACCACCGAAGAACATCAGATGCAAAGCAGATCTAGAAAATATCCACAAAAAAATCTTTCTATTAATCAGATCCAAGAGCCAAAGACCCCTTACAAATGAGAAGCTCTCTCCTTTAAATAGAAATGAGAGAACCAAAATCCTAACCACTTTCAAGACGAGTGGCTAAGATTAAAAGATATAAATGTTCTAATCAACGATTGAGATGAGTTCAACATACAATACATGGATTAATATAACCATAAAGTACCAAAGTGGACTAGATCACCCATAAAGAGGGTACCCCACTCAACAAGAAATAATTGAAGCACATGGTGGGTCCATAGAGTGTTAACGAACTCCCTCTGGGTGCCCCATGGCACAATAAAATAATATAATATTTTAATATTTTGACTTTGTGCCTCCTTGAGGAAACCGCGAGCCTCCTAAAAGCTCTAGAAAACAATATAAAAATGCTCGAAAAATAGGTGGGCCCAATCAAGTGCTGCAACTGCTGGAGAAGGTGCAGAGGACATCACTCTCATCATCATGACTCATGCCACGTCATTTCCTTGCATCAGTAGCCCAAATCGATTTCTTCAATAGCCATTTAATCATTTTTTAATCTGCCTTGGGAAATGTGAACATGCCAAAACAACCTCCTAGGGTGCTTGCGTTGTCGAACTGAGCCCACCAGGCTCTCTGGGATGGGGGTACTATGGTACAATCAAGTGGCTGCACCCCCTATGCCCCATACAACGCCCTAGGAGATCCAAATAAAACATCTCCTTGCTCAAACACATCATCCTGTGAAGCAAAACTGCATCAGAAGAGTAAAATGAGCCTGACCATCTCCGCAAGTGCGCGAAATTGAAAATAAACCGTCTCATTAGACTCAGAGAGTCCAAATCCATCTAGGGTGTATACTCATACCTTTTCCAAGTCTCTACCTGATCATCAACCATACCCAATAGACAATATAATCATTTGTAAATGACCAGATACCAATAATATAACTCAGACTATCATCCATCTACTGCAAGTGTTATAAGGCTAAGACACGCTGTACAAATCATTTAAGCAACAATCACAACAAGTAGCAATCATTTCAGTGGCGGTACATCAACCAAATACATATACAGGGCTTTATTTATTATTACACAGACTAGACTTTCAGGACTATACTCACTTCATAGTTGTAGTCAATTTGCTAGTGAAGGGTGAAGGCTGAAGCTGACAAGGCTTGGGCAAAGGATGACTTCCTACTTAACATCATGACACTTTGGATATGGAAGGGGAATACTCACTATAACCACATGTTGGGCAAACAACAACACACGGAATGGCAGTGCCTTACAAATGGTTGAGTTGTTCAGAGAGTGTTTATTCAACTTAGGCATCATGTCTACGTCAAGTTTGATTCAGTTTCATTAGGACCATCAATTTTATTTCCATGTCCTTTTTGGCCTGTATGACACTTTGGGACTTCACCAGTGCTTAAAAGCACAGCTAATCGCAACTTTCATCCGTGACATATTCAAATTTACAAGGTCAACAATATTTGGATATAGCATATATTTAACCATTGCTTTTGGGACCTTTTCTTATACCTTTCAAGGGGTATTCTAGCATTTCATTGCTCTTGCCCTTTTTTCACATATGTAAAGAAACACAGTTTAGCATTTTCTTTTTCCATGGGCGCATATATAAACATTTCCAATACAAGTAGTACATGATCTTTCAGTTTTAGCCAACAACATTTCAAGTGACCAGGGGGAGTTTTGCACAGTGCCAAACATCGAGACAATCGACCAAAATGATTTAGGCATACAATCCAACTCACCAAAGGCAAGTTCTGTCACCAACTCAGAGCCGAGACATAGTATAAACAGGAAGGCTTGTCCAATAAAGGTTTTAGCAGGGAAAGATCCTCCATGCCATAAGTCAAGTTGTAAGTCGGGTAAAACGAAACTGGAAGGTAATGGATGGGTGGAGACAGTGAATGATGAAGCCAACACTAGTAAGCCAAAACAATGGTGGGAATGACTACCTCTATTCTCCCTAAGGAGGGTAAAAACAATGAGTATAGATCAGGAACTTCCAAGTCTAAGTAGGGACATCAATACATAATACAAAATACATCCAAGTCCATATAATTATGACCGCCAGATCATGAAACTACATGTTAATACATGTCACAAAAATTAGTGTAAGAGCAATGATAACCCTAAACGCAATATAATAAAAGCTGAGTCATAATCATGCATATAATCCATCTGAACTATCATCTATCCAATGAGAAAGTACTGATATAAATCTGGGCATCAATAACTGCTCTGTAAATGACTAAATGGCTACATCAGTCCTCAAATTTGAGTGTCCTGAAACTCAGTCCTGACATGGGAGAGTACAATAGTCCACGAATAAAATAATGATTCGACAAAAGTGCTCATCTCAGCATCTAATATGTAAAAGATCTGGCTGAAAAATGTACTGTATCTGAAAAATAGAATATGGTAGCCTGGCTACTATATATGTGATTACATCTGGCTCCAGTTGGGACAAGTGTTTTGCTGAAAAGAGCGCTTGAGAACCTCAGAATCTCTGGTCCTTGTACTCTGCTTATCGCATCCTTGATCAATCCTTCCAGCTCTGCAACCGCTACCAAAATGTCACCGACTAGCTGTAGCATGTCCAGAGCTATACCAAACTCACAGATCGGTCGTCAGAAGAATATGTGGATAAAATAAAATATTGAAAAATAAAAACGCATGAAACTGAAAAGTAGAAAATAAATCTAATCTATAACCATAACTTTCAAGATGATTTTTTTATTGTGCAGGTTAACATAAATCAAAACTATACTAAGAGCTTCAAAGGCGAGCTTCAGGCAAAGATGCAAGATTCTATACTACTGCAGGGAAAGGCTTATTCAGGGCCTACCTACCTTACTCTGACCAATTTAGACAAGTGTTAGGTAAAATCATAAATCCAATGCAACCATTTGCTGAACGAATCCATTGAGCTTTCTTTACAGATAATGACCCAACAAGCCAGAGATGGTTTGAAAGCAATGTATATGAAAATTGAAACCATTCTAACTTGTTTGAAATTCAAAGAAAGATCTGGAATGAAATCATGCCAAGGCTGAAATTGACTTTCTAGAAACTCATCCATCCATGGGAGAGTACAATAGTCCCCAAATAAAATAATGATTCGACAAAACTGCTCATCTCAACATCTCATATATAAAAGATCTGGCTGAAAAATGTACTGTATCTGAAAAATAGAATATGGTAGCCTGACTACTATATATGTGATAACAGTATGTTTATTGCTAGGTATTTCTTTTTGTATCTTGTATTTCAAATTGTAGCTCATTTCTAGCGTATGTATATGTTTATGTCTAGGCATTTCTTTTTGCGTCTTTTATTTCGAATGGAGGTTCTTATCCTTTATTGCATCTGATTCCCCGAACCTTCTATGAGGGGGAATGTAAGGTGTCAATGTATTTGATTTTCGTACTTTTGTTGCCATGGATGAAAAATTAGTTTCCAGCACTTCCTTCCTTGAAAATTCATGGGTTGTAATCCCTTCTTCTGTCATAGGTCTAGTAGCAGTTTCATGCTCTTCTTTATTTGAAACTTCGGAGACCATAACAATTTCTTCTTCTTTCTTCCTCTTAGATGCTTTTTCTTTTATTTGTAATAGCATTGTTTTCAGTTCTACATAAAATTCCTTTACTTCAAGCAGTCTTCTTTCTATTTCTTCGATTCTAAATTCTTCATATTTTTTTATCTCTTTTAGTTTTTTGGAACAGGTTAATAATGAACTTATTAAATGACGGAAACATGGTAGTTCCACTTTAAAAATAATGATTTGATTTTTTTCTTTNTATATATATATATATATATAATAATAATAATAATTAATAATAGTAATAATAATAATTTATTATTATTATATTATTTTGTGGGGAAGACTTGTGGTTTTATAAACCCACATCTTGTTTTTTGACTTTGATGGGGATTAGTGGAATGAAAATGGAAATGGAAAATTAGTGGAATGAAAAGAAAAGGGAAGGAGAATAGAGGAGTTCAAGAAGGGGTTTAGTTTAATAAAACGAAGAGTGGTTTTAGAAACCCACTTCTTGCTTTTGGCTTTGATGGGGGATTAGTGGAATGAAAATGGAAATGGGGGATTAATGGAGTGAAAATATGAGGGAAGGAGAATGGTGGAGATGAGATGTTGAGAATCCTGGTAGCTCCTTGTAATATACCTAAATAAGTATATTACTCTTGTGCACGGGGCTGAGTGGTTCGACGTGAGGGCAAGGTGGTTCGACAGTGGAGACTGGAGAGTGAGGGTGAGGTTCGTTGCGTGAGCAACAATGGAGGCGTGCAGACTGGAGGGTGGGGGTAGGTGCGCCACACAAGAAAGGATGAAGGCATGCAGCTGTAAAAACATAGTTCTAATCTCCAGTTCGACAATGGAGGAAACGATGTATGATGGCACTGATGCAGTCTTTAGTTAATCAACATAATTAGAACACAAGAAGCTAACATCCTCAAGCGCGAGCGATGACCTAGGGTTTACAAATTCGTCGATTTTCAATGATTAAATTCGACACTCTTTGAAATTCATTGATTTTCAAATTTTAACCTTCAAATTCGTCGAATCCGGTGACTTAGGCCCTAGGATGAGCTTTAGTCCTAGACTGAATCATGTTGATCAATCTCCTAGTCCCTGACCAGGTCCTCCTTCGTCTCGGAGAATGGTCCTTAACCCCAAGCTAAGCTTCAGTCCCAGACTGAATGTTGATGAACCACCTGTCGGACTTGCTTGGTCCTTGACCAAGAATCTGCCTTGTCCCAGACCAGGATGTCTCTGTCTTAGCATGCAGGATTTGCTTGGTCCTTATGACCAAGCACTGTCTGGTCTCTCACCATAATACCCTAGAGACCAGTGTTACAAACATCGCCGATATATCGGCAACATCGCGATACGCGATGTTAACTCGCTGGCGATATATTGGCAATATCGCCTCGATATTTTCCTCGATTTTTTTGGCGATTTTTCTCTATTTTTTCACGGTATTTGACGATTTTTTGGCGATATTTGCCGATTTTTCATGATTTTTGCCGATTTTATGGCGATATTTGCCAATATTTTTGAATGTATTGTGATTTTTTGTATTTTCGTATTTTTAAATATTTTTGTATTTTTTATTTTGCTGATATATTGACGATGTTTGCCGACATTTTCGCCGATAATTCCGATAATTTCTTTTTGGACCCTTGGTGATATATTCGCCGACACGATATTTGTAACATTGCTAGAGACAGATAGGGGCCCTAGCCACATGCTAGGGACTTTTCCATGGCATCAACCTGCTTGGTCCCAAACCAAGAACCCCAGTAGACTATTGGGGGCCCTAGGGTACCTGCTAGCGACTTACTTTGCCTGGTTAACTGACTAGGGTGCCATTCAGAGAATGGCTCATGTTGATGCACTATCTTTAACAGTAAACCAATAAGAAGAATCATATAGATTAGAATAGGGATTTCTAACATGAGCATGTATGATGTAGCCCATATCTGATAAGGAGGATATCAGTGCTATAGAGAGCTTGTAAACAATTTCACCACCATTAAAAGGGTCAATCCCCAAGACCACACTTTAGCCATTCCCAATTTTCAATGAGAACCAAGCACCAAGCCAAATAAAAGATCTTGAAAATCCCTGCCATATATTTGAAGTTTGAGAAACAAATTTTATCTCCTTCCTGACCCATTCTTCCACTATTTTTTTTAGATATTTTTTTTCTAAACACATCACTCCAGAGGCCTGTATCAATCAAACCCATCCATAGCCTTTCGAGTCAGAAAGCTTGAGTGAACTAGAACAAGTTTTTTATTCCACATACATCCATATGTTTAGGCTTACAAATCTTTTCCTAATGCACTAGATTCCTGATTGATTCTTCCACTATATTTTTTTAGATATTTTTTTCTTGAGCAGGCCTGTATCAATCAGATCCCTCCATAGCCTTTTGTGTTGAATTTTAGCATGTGCATATATTCTTTAATTTTTGCAGACTGTAAGATAAATAAGAATAAGACAAGTGCAGTAGATAATCAAGCATCAACACAAATGAACACTAGATCTTTTCACGGGAAAACCTTTAAAGGACAAAAACCCCAAAAGCATTAGTAATTCATCGCTTAAATGAGTTGACTGAGTTTGTAGGAAACATCTCAGAATTCTGAGATGAATGTTTTTCACAATTTGTCAAACCCTAGAAGGCTTGAACAATAATTTCAAACCCTTGCAAGTTTGGACAACAACTTGCCAAGTGGAGGATGAAGACAAGCTTCCCGGGAAAAAATATTCTGATGCTCAGAAATTGCAGACCTAATGTGTTTCCCAAAATTTTCCTTCCTGCTGCTCAAGCTTCCCAAAACTTAGCAGTTGCTTCCTGGACCAAATTAGGGCTTCCTGAACTTTTCTGTAGCTGCACGGATGTTGCCCGGATCAAACTAGGGCTGCCCGAATCTTACATTGGACTGCCCAAACTCTCCTGGAGATGCCCGGATGCTGCCTTGATCTTCTTGTGTACTACCTGGACCAATTTAGGCTTGCCCAAGATATGTTGTGGGCTGCCCAAACCAGATTAGGGCTTCCCGAGTCAGTTTAGGGCTTCTGCCCGTGAAGAGTATAGGGTTGTCTGAGGTCTACTCGAATGTCCCGTGTTTTCCTCTGATGAGAAGCAGCCAACCCGTGAGGAGAAACAGGTTGCCCGAGAGGAGAAGAAGCTTCCCGTGTGGAGAAGAGGCTGCCCGTGTGTCATTTCTTGCTGCCCGAACTACTTTTGTGGCTGCCCGGTAACAGAAGAGGACTGCTCGAATGAGTAGAGGGCTGCCCTAGGTATGCTCAGAGTTGCTGCTGTTGGTCATGAGGAGTAAGGAGAAGAACCTTAACTCGTGAGTGTAGATAGGATGATGCCCTAGCTAGTCAAGCCGCCATGCAAGGGCATAAAACCAAGAATCATCCACACACTTGAGAAACCAACAAAAATATTCAGCCTTCAATGGAGCAGCCAAGATGGAGATGAAGTGTGTGTAATATGTTTTGCAAATGACTTTTATTTAGTCTTTCAAGCACTTGAAGTGGTCCCTTGCAAATAGGAATATAATAATAGGGTTTTATTCTTTTTCATGTTTACCCTTTTGACTTTAACTTTTAGTGGTACTAGGGACCTTCTTGTATTTTTACTTTGACTTGTGGTACAAGAGTCTTCTTATATTTTGACTTTAGACTCTTAGTCTTCTTCATGTACTAAGGCTTAGGGCAAGTAGGTCCTTCATGTGTTCTATGGTCAAGGCTAGTGGTCATAAGGGTCCTTCCTATCCACTCAAAGTAAATCATCATAAATAGGGAGAATTACTAATGCTTTTAACTTGAACTCTGTGTGCCACCAAGATCGGGTACTAGATGTCTTAACCAAGGGTAGCTAATCCCTGGAGAAGATCAGACAACCCATAGATCAAGGATATGAGTGCATCACATGCCCAAACTGTTGGGTATATGTTATATTCTTTGCATGTGCGTATGAAGGGGAGGTGCGCATGTCAGCGCTGCAGCTCGGCGATCCCAAAGGCACCTTCGATGGAAATGGCCGCTAGGCCGTTTCTGATGCGAGCGCAGTGAGCAAATTTTTTTGAATATTTATAGATTTTATGGCTATTTATAACTGTTTGGGGCTATTTTTAGAATTTGTCTAAAAATATGTAACTTAATCTCGGTTAAGGGATTGGAGTCTTTTTCTAATCCGGGTTAACAGATTATGGTATTTGGATGTTGCGGAATACCTATATTTTGTATTGTGAGGATTTCATAATGTAATGAAGAGAAAATAGAAGGTGTGGCTCCAAGGCTTTCTGGTTTTCCCGGTTAAGGGTTTCCAGGGTAAATCTCTGTGTTTATGTGTGACTGATGTGTTGTCATCTCTATTTTGCTTAAAAGAATCTGTATGCTTTGCTTCTCTGCACAGGTTTAAAACTTACATGTGGTATCAGAGCTCGATTTTGGCATCAGGGGGATGCCTTTGCTGCCAAGGGTTCGACGCGGTTGATAGATCTCGGGTCTGTGATAAACCTGGGTTCAGTGGGAGCTTTGCAGTGTTGATTTGTGCATTGAAAGAGAATGGCGAGCACTTCAAGAATCAAGATCGAGAAATTTAACGGCCAGAATTTCGAGCTATGGAAGCTCAAAATGGAGGATCTTCTGGTAGATCAGGAACAGTGGATTGCTGTGGATCCGGGTACGAAACCCACTGCAACGTCACAAGAAGATTGGGATAAATTAGAAAGAAGGGCGAGGAGTACAAAGACTCTGTTTTGTTGAATGTATTTGGTGAAGATAGTGCAGTAAAGCTATGGGCAAAACTAGGGAGTTTGTATCAATCAAAATCCCTTGTGAACAAGTTGTTTCTGCAAAAGAAGTTGTTTCACCTCAGAATGGACGAGAATGACACTGTAACAGAGCATTTGAATGTCTACAATACTCTGGTAAGTCAGATAACTATTGAAATACTGAGAGGGGGGTGAATCAGTATTTGTACAATTAAAAAAAAACTTTAATAAAAAACAGGTTGCTGATCACCAATCACAGCACATCATCAATATGTATAAAGACAGCAAGATGCACAGAACACAACAGTTTTAACGTGGAAACCCAAGTTGCGGGGGTAAAACCACAGAATCCTTTTTAATAATAGTTGTCCAGAAATAACTGGATGAAAGGAACAACTCTCTTATTATATAGACTTCAGTTTTTCCAGCTTCAACTGGAAGGAGGCTACAACCCCTTGATTTACAGGCTACGACCTGAAGGAAGCTGCCACTCCCTAGTTTTTCGGCTTCCACCGGAAGGAGGCTACGACCTCCTTTCCTTGCCCTGTCCTGCCACCCTGATAAGAAGAAGATTGTTGAACCTGTGGACCTGTCACACACACAACGCTGCTGCTGATAATCTCTGCACTCTAGTCACTGTCAAATCATCCTTGTAGTTAATACTGTCACATCATCTTTCTTCCCACACTGTCATATCAAACCTCAATACTGCTGGTCAACTATTGCTGCAAATTATCCTTTGATCATAACTTCTTCTGCTCGTCAACACAGCTCATACTGCTCGTCATAAATGCTGCTCACTCTCATCTCTGCTCATCTGCTGCAGTACTAATCAACAAAGCATCAATATCATCATAGAACATCAAGGCATGTATATGTCATCAAGGTTCCAATGTTACCAAGAAGGTCTGGAACATAATGGGTTACGCATTATAGTGTTCAAGGCACTATCATATGATCAACACAACTCATGTCATCACTCTACAGACCTCTGTCCATCATTCTTGCACATCACAAATACTTCTTGCATATCAAGCATACATCATCATTATCAACATCATATCACTGTTTATACACTACATCTATATACTGTATACCTGTCACTTGTATATCATGTCATAATCACTGAATATGTCTCTTTTGTAGATGATCAGAACTGTAGATAGTCATGTGACTGCTGTAGATATCACTGCCACCTTATCACTGTTATCAACCTGTCACTTCCATGCCCCACTGTCATATCAAGAAAATTATTATCATCGTTATGTTGAACTGTCATGCCAAGCTGTAACTTGTCATGAACTGTTGCACTTGTAATCAGCTGCTGTTCTTGTCATCATATCACTGATCATCACTCTATGTGCAACTTTACTACTAGGGCATCATCAAAAACTTGTTCACTGCTGCTATAAATTAGCAAAAACAAACTTCAATGAACAGGACTGTCACCACTTGACTGTCATAGCATCAAGAGAGTCATAATGACACTTGGACAACCTTCTTTCAAGCATTGTGGACTGTCAACTGAGCTTAGGGTTGCCCATTTTTCAAAGGATTTTCATTATCAAATAGAATTGACTATGCCAAAATCATGACTGTTTATGCAAATGTTTTCTTGCTCAGACTTCTTTAACAGACTTTAGTCAGATTTTCACCATTACTGCTATATCACTGAATGTGTATCAGAAGTATGTCATAGTAGTGTTATTTCATACCTGGGCTTGTACATCATCATCAACATACTGCAACTGCTGTGTAGAAACAATTCGGCTTTGCTTTCACCTTCTGGATAAGTGCTGTAGATGACTATAGTTCAGGACTTATTATGACCTTGTCTCTTTGTAAATGCACTATCACTGTATTGTATACACACTTCACTGTTTACTCATCGTTGTTTAACTGTGTGCTTTATCTGTGCATGACAAAACACTTGTGTATGTCACACTTCAAGCTTGGACTGTTGAAGGTGACCTTCAAAACCAGACAGTTCAAACACACTCTTCTTTATTGCTGGGTTAACCCAATTTGGGCCTCAGACCTGTTAAAGAAGTTCGGGACTGCTGCAAAATTTCGCTGCCTCAGTTCAGTCAATCAGCGAGCTCCTCATATTATTATTGGATGTATGATTGAGGACTGTCAAAAATGTTAAAAAGAGAAAAAAGGAAGGACTGTTGTAACACCTCAAAGTCTGCTGCAAAACATCCAAAAACCACGGAATTCTTTTCAGACCTTGTGTTGGTAAACTACTGCTGTTAGCTGCCCGATTTTGACTGCTCCTTCACCCGAATTTGTTTTTGTCATCAAGTTAGGGCAATCTCTTGGTGCGGTTGCAAATGCTAATATACAAAATCAAAACCTACACAACTGAGACCACCCTGCCTGGAGTCCCTCAACCAGAATGATTAGGTCTCTCCAAGCTACAGATATGAAAATGAAAAGGAGTGTGAAAAGAAATAATCAACAGAATGCCTCCTTAAAAAAAAATCTCAGTCAATAGCCCACGTGTTTCCCAAAAATTTTCTTTGCTATTCTGCGGCTGCCTCAGAGCTCCACCAAAAATTTCCACATACAAAAGTGAGGATTTGATGGGGTATATATACTAAATTTTCACCCATATTTTGCTGAGCCAACATGTATTTACTTTTATTTTTTAATGGGGCCGACATAGCACTAATATATTTATATTTTTAATTTACTTTTCGGAGCCGACTTGTCAAATTTTAAATTAATACTTTGGAGCCGACTTCTTCAAGGCATTTTCAAGGTTTCTTTCCAACAATCCATTGATTCTATCAATAGAAGGGCTTCCACTTCCAGCCAAGGGCATCCATCAGATGCCATAGACCATATAAGGTCATTACCATCATAATACATGCGAGAATTCCACATGCCACTGCAAGTCTATGTTGGCATCAATGACAACTTCATCAACAATCTCCCCCTTTGTCATTGATGACAACAACTCATGCTCCCCCTATGAGCATGCTCCCCTTTTGTCTTTATTTCTCCCCCTTTGGAATCAATGGCAAAGGGTACTTCTGTCATGCTCCCCCTATCAATTAGGAGATAGTATGACTCCCATTTTTTCTCTGAGGTACTCAAAAGTCTCTCTTGGGAGAGGTTTAGTGAAAACATCTGCAACCTGTTCTTTTGTCTCGACATATTCCAACTTGATATTCTTTTCTGTGACCTGTTCCCGAAGAAAGTGAAATTTGATTGGAATGTGCTTGGTCTTGGAATGCATAACTGGATTCTTGGAGATACTAATGGCACTCGTATTGTCGCATAGAATAGGAATCGGTTCATTGCATGTCACATGTATGTCTTGCAGGGTTTGCTTCATCCAAAGAATCTGAGTACAACAAGCTGCTGCTGCTATATATTCCGCTTCTGCGGTTGATAAGGACACTGAAGACTGCTTCTTGCTTGACCAAGATACCAGACAACCACCTAAAAAGAAAGCTGTTCCACTGGTGCTTTTTCTATCGTCAACACATCCTGCCCAATTTGCGTCTGAATATGCTATCAATGTCAAATCATTCCCTTTTGGATACCAAAGTCCAAAATCCAAAGTTCCTTTGAGATACCTGAAGATCCTTTTGACTGCTATAATATGATTTTCTTTTGGGGCAGCTTGAAATCTTGCAACTTGTCCAATGGCTTGCATCACATCTGGTCTGGAGGCAGTTACATATAGTAAACTACCAATCATTGACCTATAGAGCCTTTGATCAACTTCCTTAGATTCATCATCTTTGCTTAGCTTACAACTAGTGATCATAGGGGTACTCACAGGTTTACAGTCTTCCATCTGGAATTTCTTCAACATCTCCTTAATGTATTTTGTCTGGGAAATAAAAATGCCTTCTGTTCTTTGAGATATCTGGAGTCCCAAGAAGAAGGTCAATTCACCGAGTAATGACATTTCAAACTCTTTTTGCATGTTTTTACAAATTATTGACTCAGTGAATCATCATCGCTTCCAAATATGATATCATCAACATAAACTTCAATGATGAGTATGCTGTCATTGTCTTGTTTGATGTACAAATTGCTATCTGCACTTCCCCTCTTAAATTTTTGTTGTAGTAAGTACCTGTCCAATCTGGAGTACCAAGCTCTTGGAGCTTGTTTTAGTCCATATAGGGCCCTTTTTAGTCTGCATACATAGTCCTCGTTGTCTGAAAGTTGAAATCCTTCTGGTTGTTCGATAGACTTCTTCTTCCAATTCCCCATTTAGAAAGGCTGATTTTACGTCCATCTGATACACTTTGATGTCTTTGGAGCAAGCGTAGGCTAATATCATTTTGATAGCTTCCATTCTGGCAACTGGTGCATATGTTTCTTCAAAGTCTATTCCTTCGATCTGAGCATAACCCTTACACACCAATCGAGCCTTATTTCTGATTACCTGTCCATCTTCATTCATTTTGTTCCTGAAAACCCATTTTGTGCCAATAACATTTTTGTTATGTGGTCTCGGAACAAGTTCCCAAGTTTCATTCTTCTTGATTTGATCTAGTTCTTCTTCCATAGCTTTAACCCATTGTTCATCTTTACTGGCCTCTGCAAAAGTTACAGGTTCAGTTGTAGATAAAAGAGAGAAGTGTACCTGCTCATTTCTTCCGGATTGTCTTCTTCTGGTTCCTATTTCGGCATCCTTATCGCCAATAATCTGATTTGATGGATGATTCTTCTGGTACCAATTCTTAGGTGATGGATGATCTTTTTGTTCTTCTTGTTCGACAGTTGGTTGATTCAGTTCTTCATCTTCCGTGAGTTGCTCTTCATCCTCATCGGGTTGTTCTTCCATTTTAATTTTCTTGGAACCTTTCTCTTCTTCATCGTCTGATTCTTCTGAGTCTTCTCTGGATGATGTTGGTATTCCTTCAACTATCTTCACGTTAATGCTTTCAATCACTTTGTCTAATCTCAGATTGTAGCATTTGTAAGCTTTCCTCTTGGATGAATATCCAACAAATATGCCCTCATCTACTCGAGAGTCAAATTTACCAATCTTCTTATCTTCTCTTTTGATGTAACACTTGCTTCCAAAGATTCTGAAGTGCTGTACACTGGCTGCTCTTCCGGTCCATAGCTCATAGGGAGTTTTATCATTTTTGTTTGTGAGTAATCCTCTGTTTAAGATGTGTACTGCTGTATGAACTGCGTGTCCCGAAAATATGTCATTTAACTTGGATTCATTCAACATGGTTCGAGCCATCTCCATTACTGATCTATTCTTTCTTTCAGCAACTCCATTTTGCTGAGGTGTTCTGGCTACTGAAAATTGTCTCTTTATTCCATGCTCTTCACAGTACTTGTTGAATTCATCAGAAGTGAATTCTCCACCGTTGTCAGATCTAAGACACTTGATTCGTGACCCTGTTTCATTCTCGACCAGTTCCTTGAACGTTTTGAAACATCCAAATGCTTCCGATTTCCTATTGAGAAGACATACCCATGTCATCCTGGTATAGTCATCAATAAGTAGCATGAAGTATTTTTCACCATTCAATCCTTTGCTTTTGGTTGGTCCACATAGGTCAGTGTGAACAAGCTCCAAAGGTTTTGTAGAAGAATGCTCTTTTGTCTTAAAATGCACTCTTGTTTGTTTTCCATGTTGACACTGTTCACATACAGAGTTAGCAGGTTTTGTGACTTTTGGCATATTTCGAACTGCTTGGTTTTTGTAGATTTTGACCAAATTGTCAAAATGTATATGCCCCATTCTTCTGTGCCAAAGCCAGCTTTCATCTTCTTTTCCCAAGTGACATTTTTCAGACTCAATCTCATCTAACAGATATATGTTATTTGGAGTTCTAGTGGCTGTGGCTACTAACTTCCTTGATCCTTGCTTTCTTATTTTACATCCTTTTGAGTTGAAGATGAGTTCATGACCTTGATCACACATCTGACTGACGCTTAGCAAATTATGTTTCATGTTATCTACAAACAAGACATTTTCAGCCAAGGAATTTTTACTTCCAAGCTTTACTGTGCCCTTTCCCAATACTCTTGCTGAGTTGTTATTTCCAAATGATACAGATCCTTTATCCTTTTCAATATTGACGAAAGCGTCTTTGTCACCTGTCATATGCTTGGAGCAACCACTATCAACATACCATTTTCCAGAGCCGTGATTCTGAGCTTGAAGAGCAATACCACATTCATAGTTGTTGTTATTGTGTTTAATCCACACCTTGTTGGGCAAGTCCTCATTTTTTACTGTTGGTATCCTCGTTCTGCAATTTCTGGCTATATGACCAAAGTTGTTACACTTGTAACATTCTATTTCTGATCTCAAGGGATCAAATCGGTTGTTGTACTGTGGTCGTCTAAGGCTTGCAAGGTTATTCCTTGTCTCAAAGTTTATTCTTTGAAAACAGTTTACAGCTTTGTGTCCAAACCTTCCACATGTAAAGCAATGCCCATAAAAGAAGTATCCATACCTGGGAATATATGGAGGAGGTGCTTTTTGTAGACACTGAGAGGGGGGGTGAATCAGTGTGCAACCAATTTTAACCTTTTCACAGTTTATCAGGGTTAGCCACCAATTCATCAATTCATTACTCTATCATAAATATTTCATAAACATCTTCCAGAACATCATTCACAAATCAAAAGCAGTTAAACCATCAAGAGCCATAACACAGAAGAACACATCATATGAATTTGTAATCTTTTTGTATTATTTGTTCGGCTACAACCGTTAGGCGAAATCAGCACCTACTGATAAATAGAGCACCTGCTTTTTATCCAGGTCACTGCCTGGTTTTCTTAGGCCCTGCTAAGAAGTGACTGAGGTATCCTAACCTCAAAAGCAAGACAAGCTTGCTTTTACAAACAGTATACTTGTGTCACACAAGAAATCTCTGATACATCCAAACTGCTCATCCCATCAACTCTTCTGTACTACTGCTCACCGCTGCTCATCTTCAGCTGGTCATCACTGCTGCAAATTATCCACGGATCAGAACTTCTTCAGCTGGTCAAACTTGTCATCATTCAAGCTGTCAACTTCAACTTTGCTTCATCATCCACTTCAATCTGACACTGCTGCCACTCATCAACTGCTGCCCATTATAGGTTTTCCTATGTCAAGGCCCTGCTCATATCATCTGACGCCCTCAACTTGCTATCACTGTCATGCCAAGGGTATTATGATATTTGTCACTGCCATACAAGTCATCACTGTATATCATCATATCATCATTACTGTATAGTGTATGCAACTGTGTATGCAACTGTATATGAACATATCATCTCATCATTGTATGTATCATATCATCATCACAATCATCACTGATCATTGGCACATCATATCATAGGTGTTCAAACTTCATATGTCTAATGACTGAAGGTTCATATAGTCATCAAAAATATCAATGAATGTTGATGTGTATATAAAACATCACAGTGTATATTACTATGTCATCACTGTACATATAACAATATCATCATTACTATAACATCACTGTGCAACTGTTGTACACTAATGTCATCATCACTGGATACATGTCATCATCCCTGTGTATTATCTAAACACTACTGTCATCATTCTGTATTTAGTCACTATGTATGTAAGAGTCTAAGCATCATTGTCTTCACATTGTATATTGGGCATCATATCATCACTGGCATATAATCATCACTGTGTATGGAAATGTGTAATTACCAGTCATAGGTGAATTACCGAAAATTTCTGTGTGTATACTTGATAATAGGAGATAGTCCTTCAAATTATTGCAAGCCAATTCACTCTGTCAGACTGTCACAACCAAAGATATGCAACCACTACATACGTATGTATGTACACAGCGCTGAAGTTGTCCTCCTCAAAACTAAAATTGGAGAATATTCACTTTAACATGTTTTCTGATTGATCATAATAGACAGGCCCACATCTTTGCATGGAGTTAGATAGT
>LPNX010906122.1:18890-29098 GCA_001517045.1 Pseudotsuga menziesii | reverse complement strand
ATATCTTTAGGAAGATCATTTTCTTTATAATACCTTATTTATAGAATTAAAAAATATTCAGTCATTTTATTTAAATTTTATACATAAATGATATAATAAAAGAAATGATTAATCAAAATTATTCCACTTTTGTGTATTTGTAGGATTTTTTTTTTTCAGATGAAAAAAGCACTCCTTGGTATTCAATTGAATCAAAGGAATTGTGTACATCCTCAGGAATTATCAGAACCAAACAAGTGGCCTCTAATAGCTAACATCTAGCCAGAAAATACGGCTAACATCAATAGCAAATACAAAGAAAATGTCTTCCTTTAGAACCTACTACTAACAACACCGGGCATTATGCACCATAAATGTTCCTCTCATAAACTCACTGCATAGCTATCAACCAACTATGTCCCTAAAGAAGATAATAAGAGCCCAGAGGCATTAACCAAGTCAGGGCTAGGGTCATCTCTCATAGTCAAATGTCATGACTAATCAACAAGAAATAAACTTTCACATATAGGAGCCAAAACCAAAAAGTCAAAAGACCAGCAGGCCTTTGTAGGATTTATGTGTTGCACGTGAAGGGATTTGATCCCTTTGGACAAGCATTAAGATGGATCTATACTGGTGTATTCTTATATATATAATCAAAATTTAATAATTTAATGGATGCCTATAGCTTTAACATTATGTTACTCCATATATACATCACACACATCAATGGAAGGATTTATCACCTATTAACACTTACTACTTGGGTAGGTGATTATGTGTGTTCAATTATTATTGTTACAATATTTGTTTGATTTTATAACAATCAAATTTCTATGGAGAAATTTAGGAAGGGACATTTCTAATTTATTTATTATTAAATTATATATATACATATAAATGAATACAATTGTGTGTATGGCCAACTGGTAATGGATAAGTCACAACAAAACAGTCTACATATCTATATATTAATAATTAAATAAAGCCTTAAAACAAAAATGGTCATCCTTATTTGTTTTTGTATTTGTATTGATTTTAATCTTAATTATTGTAGAAAATGTACGATGAAGTAAATAAAAAATATACTTATATTGCCTTATAAATATGGTTTCAAAATTTCTATGTTTTCATGCTTTTTCTCTCATTGACTTCTACATAATGGATCATATTCTTGATTTTTTATTTTCTATACAATGACCGAATATTTTTTAATTCTATGGGTAAGGTATTATAAAGAAAAATTTCTATATAATGGATTATATTCTTGATTTTTTATTTTCTATACAATTACTAAATATTTTTTAATTTTATAGGTAAGGTATTATAAAGAAAATTATCTACCTAAAGATATAATTGCCCTATTTAATATACTATTATATAATGTAGATATAATAACATAACAATAACAACAATGTTTATGTATGATTTTATGGAAACATTATTGTTAATGATGGCCTTCTGGTTCCTCAAGAATTTTTAACGACACAATATATGCCAAATGATCTCTTACCACTCCAGTTTGACGATTAGCCTTCCAAATAATACGATCCGGATTTGAGTTCAGAGTGATACATGTCTCGTATAAGCTTTTGACATAGAAATCACATTATGTTTCCAGCGACCCCAAGAGTCCAAGCTATGACGAAGACCTCCATTGAGGAGAAGAAACAAACTCAGGAACATAAATATGTTTAAGGAAGAACATACTCTTTTCATGCAGTTTATCCAGCAACAGTTGAGATAATGAAGAATTCAGTATGCCAGATATCGGATCCATACCAATGTAAATCAAGTTACCACAACCAGCTATCCAAACTAACTCAGGAAGGATAATGTGCAATGTGGATAGGAGGTTGCACCAAATCGAAGATGCATTCTCAGATTTGAAGTTGGCTCTCCGAAGCCAGATATCAAACGACATCCGAGACATGTATTTAGATTTAATAATTGTTCCCCACAGTCCCACATGGTTGGTAGCACGCCACATTCTCTTTGAACATAAAGAAAGGTTAAAATACTTCAGATCTTTAATCCCCCATCCCCCCCACTTCTTAGGACGGGACAGAGTTCTCCAACAAACCAAGTGGAACTTTTTATGCGTGTGTAACCCTGTCCACAAAAAATGAAACAACATCCTGCGAAGATCATGAATGATTCTCATAGGAAGAATATATAGAGACATCCAATACATCGGAAGTGATTGTATCACCGAAGTGGCTAGTGTCACCCTCCCTCCCAGCGATAGCCATCGAGGAGTCCACCTATTAATCCAGTTTTGAACTTTCCTGAGAAGCCAGTTCCAATCACCAAGATGATAACAGTTCGATTTAATCTGGAAGCTCAGATATGAGAGACCATCATCCATAGATTTCCAAGGAAAATAAAAGTTAGCCTCAATACGACTTATCACCCCGTAAGAGATATTTAGAAAGCCAAAGGAGGATTTCCTCATACTAACATCATCCCCGAGGCAGTACAAAATAAATTTATTGAGGACTTGAAGTGGAGCCAATTTAATAATTTGCCATCTCCGAAGAGCAGGACGTCGTCCACAAAGAGAACATGAGTGAGAGATATAGACCACGTCACCTTTAATCCTTTGATAGTCTTATCATCTTTGGCCTGTGAAATTAACAGACTCAAGCCTTCAATGATTAATAGGAAAAGATATGGCGATAAAGGACAACCCTGTTGGATACCCCGAGTTTCTTTGAAGGTCTCCGAGGGTGAGCCGTTAATTAAAACTATAAAGTTTGCCTAGGTGACACACGACCTCATCCATTTTACCAACTCAAACAACAATCCGATATGAAGTAATGTCATTCTCAGCATCGACCGGTTAACTTTATCATATGCTTTCTCGAGGTCCAACTTTAGGAAAACCGCTGGATGATGCTTAGATTTTGCTGATTGAAAAACCTCATGGACTATGCCTACTGCATCCAATATGTGATGATCAGGGAGGAAGCCGAATTGTTCAGACGAGATATGATGGCCAAGAAAAGGATTTAAAAGCTCTGCTATAATCTTTTTAATCAACTTGTAGAGTAAATTGCAAAGTGCAATTGGTCTGTAATCCCCAAAGGAGGCAAGGGGATCAAATTTGGGAATCAGAGTAATAAAAGTACTATTGAGGGTCTCAGGGATTAAACCTGCCAATCTCATGTCCTCGATTGCCTCCACCGATTCCACACCGAAAAGATCAAGGAAATAAAGAAAAAACTCTACAGTCTAGCCATCCGGCCTAGGACTCTTATCCTTTGCAAAAATATTGAGAGTGGCTTATACTTAACTGAGCATGACCGGCCTAAAAATGGAAAGATTATCTTTAGACGAAACATAAGAAGGAAAAAACTTAATGATCTCAAGTTGATCCTCAATGGAGAAAGTATCAGGTTCCTTGTATAGTTCCGCATAGTAGTTTCTGGCCACCTTCTTGATAGAAGGCTGATAAAAAACTAAGGAGTTATCTTCATCCACTGCCTCCCAGACAGAATTAGTAACTCATCTTTTATTTGCATTATGGTGGAAGTACTGGGTATTTTCATCCCCAGCCAGCAACCAAGTAGCCCAACTTTTTAGCCTAAGAGTCTCCTCCTTGTGTAAGAGCAACTTACCCCTGGATCCAAGGCTATTTTTCAGCTCCCCCTGTAAAGTATCGAAACTCGGATCATAAAGTAGAAGATGCTCAATAGTATTTATGTCCTCCTACACCAACTATGACCCAAACAAATAAAATAAAGTGAACCAACCCTATTATAATACAAGAGCCATGAGGTGCAATGTGCCCGACATTGCCACATGCTTTTGCTAGAAAGAGAAAAAGAAACAACTTTGGCAAAAAGTGCTAAGTAAGATTAATATAAATGTTTTAAATCATTGGCAAGTTACCTTTAACTGCCTCATCAAATTTTAAACACACACACCCTTTTTAAGGATTGATTCCAAGACATTGATTATGTCCATAAATTAGAGAGTTATGGACACAATCAAGCTACTTTTATATCATTTAAGAATTATCATGTAAGAATTTTCAAACAGTGGAGAGAATACAAAAAATAGATTTATTTTTATTATGCCAACGTAGCCTTAAAAAATGAAATTTAAACACAAGTGTTAGTACATTGTGCCAAAGTAAATTTTAATAAAAAAAACTTGAATGTTTTTATAATAGAAATTCACTCCGTTTTATAAATGCAAGTATCATGGTTACATGGTTAATTAGAAAGTATGCATGACCATATTGACATTAGTTAAATATTCTGAATTTTTGCAAAAATGTTTTATGCACTTTTTAATTGAAGATATAATGTCTTTCTATTTTGAAAATCACTTTCAAAACTTTCAGCAATGTTATTTTTGATATGGTGAAATTGACCATTAAAGTAGTAGCATTGATTTATAATAAACTCATTCGTTAATAATTAGTTAAACTAGTTAAATAATTTAAATAAAAATGTTAAATTAGTTAAATAATTTAAATAAAAGGTTGAATATGCAATTAAAATATAGTTAATAAACAAAACAGAGAGAAATTTAAATAGAAATGTTGTATGTATTTAATATACAAAACAGAGGAAAAATTAAATAGAAGTGTCAAATACAGTGTTAAAATATATTTTAATAAAAAAAACATTACTGTTTTTTATAATTATTTACTTAAGTAGCACACCGAGTTGCTTTGGAAACCAGACACACTGCTCTCAAAATATTATAGTGTTTAAACATATACGCAATAAAAAAATATTTTAACCAAAATTTAATTGCCCAACATTGACACAGAAATGATAAGCGTCCAACCCTTATAGTTTTTTAATATATTAAGACGATTTTCAAAATAAAACAAATAGGTCTAAAACGTGGATGTATACATTTTCAAGACTACGTGCATGGAATCGTAGTCAAACTCTTATATTTTTATATATATTAAGATGATTTTCAAGATAAAACAAATAGACATGGATGTATACATTTTCAAGACTATATCCATGGAGTCCACCTGCAATGGAATTTAAATATTTCATTTCATTATCAGTATTGGTTTAAGAATTAAAAAGTATTACTTAGTTGCATGGAGATATGACCTGTGAATTGCACATTATACCTCTTGGACTTCCCAATACCACCACCCAGATTGACCAGCTTTTGGTGTTGTTCAGTTGACCCTATAATTAATTAATTAGTTTGCTTTCAACTGAAATTGAAAGCCTTGGAGCTCTCTCCGCATGTTTCTTTCCCTCTGTTTCCTTTAGAAGCAAGCCTTGTACACGATGATAAAGATTGTGAATTTGATCATGATTCGACCCTAAATCGTTGCATCACTTCTAAGTTAAGCCTGTACATAATTTATGTATGTTTTTTCTTAAATTTAATTGAATTTTTCTTAAAGAATTTATGATTATACACTTGGCCCAATCTTTAGTCTAGATTTATATCTTTGTTTGTTTTAATTTTACTTGAATACAAGTAGTACAATTCATCGGTCTTTTACCCATTTTTGGTTACTCATAACTAAATGGATTGTGTTTAAATCTATCCAGGGTTGTTTTAAATATAAAATAATAAAAAAAATTGTTCTAAAGTTTATCAAACATGGAATTTTATTTTATGCAAAGTTACTGCAATCAATTTTACAAATAGCTTCCACTATGTTGAATTTTTTTTAAAGCTAGTACTAAATAACTAGATATCCTATAAAAAAATTCACACCCAAAACTAGAATTGCAAAACAAAGTTGAAACCTTCTGAGGCAAGCTAACAAAAGCATCATCAATAAGACATGGTGCCTCATCATCCATAATCGTGTGCTTTGATTGCATGCCTCATGTTAGTATTATCGTTACTCATCATCATCATCTCCTCTTCTTTTCTTTAGATAAATAGATTTTCCAACCTCTATACAAACAACGTCCTCGTTTTTTGTCATAAGGTCCTCTACAAAAGAAATTTCTTATCTTCAAGAGCAACCAAGGAGAAACATTGGTAAAAAGATTGTTCCTTAAAAACAAACTGTAAATCATTTAACATGGAAGAATGCTTAACATTAAATATTAAATATTGTACATTTTCCCTTCATAAGTATGAGCTTGAAATGCAAACCTCGCCACAAGAGATGTGACCTTCATATATTCTCCTTAGAACCAATCCTTTTCACAATAAATTTATTAGGTACAAATTTAACTTGTAAAATAACTATAAATTAATCTAATTTTAAATTTATTAAAAACAATTTTATCATTTTAAGAATTAAATTTAAATCAATTTACTTTATTAGGTACAAGATAGTGGTCTGAATCATGTTACATATGTTCTCTTATTTGCAAAGTTACTTGGTGCCACGAAATATCCTTCTTATAAGAAAAGTTTGAGTATGGATTTCAAAGGATTCTTGTCCAGAATATATGCTAAAGGTTGAAGAGTGCTTGAGAAATGAAGAGCACAGAGTTGTCACATACTTGCACTTCAATCGCTAACAAAAGTTAATGGAGAAAGTACAAAATGAACTCATTTCCTGTGCTTTTGGAAAATTATGATTCAAGTTTGGATGGGTTGCTAATCAAAAGTTGTTAAATTAATTTAATAGAGATGAATAAATTATAAAAATATATAAACAATCAAATATTTTTCTAATTTTTAAAATATTATGTCATATCAATAAATTTTCTGGTTTAGATGGGGAGTTCTCTTATCCTTCCTCTCAGCTATGGAAGTAGTGGGCCAAAGGTGGTGAATCAACAAAGGAGGTGTGAATCAACATGACTTACATTGTTGTTTCCTTTGGATCAATCGGTCGGTCAATTAGTGAGGCATTGTTGTATCCACCGCCTTATTTGTGGTTGTGTTGATGCTAGCTTCTTGAGGAGGTGGGAAAACCAATGCCCAAGTGTCTGGGAAGTCAATATAATCAAGAGGGTCATTAAATTTTCAATTGAAAGTTATAAATAATTTGAAATTTCAAGCCTAGATGCTATAGAAGTGTGCTGAGAGGCATCAAGAATTCACATTACCCATGAAAATGAGTTGTTTGTCGATGGCCCTTTCATAACTCTTGAATTAATTGTAAATGTATTAGTCAGGTCTTCTACCATATCCAGCCTTGGCTAATTGGAAACCCTAAATCAATCCTAAAACAATCATTAAAATGATTTTAGTCAACCAAACAAGAAAAACCACCCCTCGGTCTGAACCAGAAACAAAATGCAATCATACTAAAGCTACACCATACAAGAATGATTTATAATGTTTTTCGCTTGGGTAGTTGCACTCTTTGAAGTATGCCTGTAGCTTGCAAACTCCAAACTGCCTCTCTGGCAATTGAATTGTTTGCAAACATTAAGGAAAATTCTTAGCCAAAGGAGAAATAAAGAACCCAAAATACAATAACTTAACTTTGAAATTAAATGTAAAATCTATTAATTATCTCATCTACTATGTGGAGTCTAGTGGTGGCAATCATAACAAGCCATGGACAACAACCACAAGAAAACCAAAACCAAGTTGTTTGGCATACATAGAGCAAAACCAAGTTGATCTGGCATACACCAATGAAATGAGCATAAAACCCACGAATTTTATTAAATGTTTTCTTTTTAAATTTAATTATTAAAAAAATTATATATATAAATAAAAAATAAAATAACTAACAAAATAAGTACACCTAAAAATATACATAAAAATACCTTCATCACTTGAAAATTTGTGTATCATTTAATAAATTGAACATTAATCAAAGTTTAAAATTATTTAGAAAAATTAAACCATATTCAAAACTTAAAATTATTTGTAAAATTGAACATTAATCAAAATGTAAAATTAAATTGTTATTGCTATTATGAATAGGTATTTTTGGTTTCTATTTTCTATTTCTATCTTCTTCTTTTTTAAAACAAAAAACCCTTTTGACATTTAAGATAGCTTATCTACAAAATATTTAAATAAACACATTCCAAAATGTGTTAACAAGTTATATAATTCTAAGAAAATCTAGGAGCTGATAATAAATGATTAATGATACATTAAATTCTACATTCTTATCAAATATATATATTTACATAAACACTTCCAAATTATGTTAATACTTTGAATAATTCAAAAAAAATCTAACAACCTATAAATTATTAATGATACATTAAATTTTACATTTTTATGTGATGTTACTAATGCTTGACCTGTTAACTATATATATATACCAAACTGTGTTTCTTTATGAATACCCTAGCAATGACACTGAAAATTTTGGACAGGAAGTATGGAAATCAATTCACTTTTCCTTCGTACCATTTCCTATCCTACGTTCATGAAAAGGCGGAGCTCCCATGAAATTCAAGATGTACGGTTTGTCACCTTTAGGAGAAAGTATTTATTGCTTTGGAATAAATCTCTCAATTAAGATTTTCGTAAGTCATATTAAAAAAACGAGAAGGTAGCTATATTTAAAGGATATAGTTAAAGGATCGTTTTTTTTTTAACGAAAAGTGGATTCTTTGAGTTAAGAAAATAAAACGGTGATATTATTTATTGGAAGTTTGGAAGCGGTGAAGTTTATTGAAAGTTTTTTGGAAGTAAAAAAAAATTGCTGCGGTTTTTATTTATGGAAAAGACTTGTGCTAAAGAATAATAAAAATTTAGAAGTGTGGAAAAAAAAAATTTATTGGAAGGCTGGGAAGTTTTGAAATAAATAAAGAATTTGAAAGTCAAGCTTCGTGCCGCAAGTTTTTTGGAAATATATTTTTCAAATAAAAGTAACTAGCAGTGATATTTAAAAAAAAAATATCTTGAGAAAATGGCAAAAACATAGAGTTTTAAATTTGAAATTGAAAAATTCAATGGGAGCAACAATTTCGAGTTGTGGAAGGTCAAGATGAGGGATATGCTAGTACAGCAAGGAGTGGCGAAGGCACTGGTAGGGAAAATCAAGAAACCCTATGATATCTCCAATGAAGACTGGAACAAAATAAATGAAAAAGCTCTGAGTGCTATTCGATTATGCTTGGCCGATGATGTTTTATTTAATATTGTGTCTGAAACTACAATAGCATGTCTCTAGACAAAACTGGAAAGTCTCTATATGACTAAATCCTTGACAAATAAAATCCTCTTGAAGCGGCAGTTATTTACCTTGCGTATGAAAGAAGGTACAAAAATTTCTGATCACTTGAATGCGTTCAATACTCTTGTTTGTCAGTTGTCTAATATGGAAGATATTATTAGTTCTGAAGACAAGGAGATTTTAATGTTGTGCTCTCTGCCTGAGTCATGGGCACATTTTGTAACCTCTATCAGTTTTAGTTCTGTTGAATCTATTACCTTTGATGATGTTGTGGGAGCCTTAATTTATGAGGAAACTCGAAAGAAATCTAGTCTTGAAAACTCGACATCAGAAGTAATGATAGCCAGGGGAAGAACCAGTGAAAGAGGACAACATTCAAGGGGTACATCAAGATCAAAGTCAAAGGGAAAAAAGAGTAAATTGAAGCGTTGGTTTGCAACAAAGCAGGACATCTTAACAAAGACTGTTGGAAACGCAAGCAAGCTTCTAGGGAGGAGAACTCTGCAAATGAGGCAAACATAGCAGAAAATGATTCAGGTATGATTGATGAGGTATTAACTACTTCTAATGTCTCAGAATATCATTATTGTTGGTTAGTTGATTCTGGAGCATCTCATCACATGTGTCTTCATAGAAGTTGGTTTCACACATACCAATCTGTAGATGACGGTATAGTTTATATGGGAAATAATGTTACATGTCAAACTGTTGGGATAGGGAGTATCATAATTAAAATGTATGATGGGATTGTTAGAACTCTAACAGATCTGAGACATGTACCTAAACTAAGGAAGAACTTGATATCAATGGGAGTTCTTGATGATGTTGGTTACAAATTTGGGGTTCAAGGTGGGCTTATGAAGATATCAAAAGGTATCTTGGTTGTTATGAAGGCAAACAAAGTCGGGAACGTGTATAAACTTGAAAGGAGAACGGAAATCGATCAAGCAATAGTAACATCAGTTGGTGCAGCATACTTCACTCGTCTATGGAATCAGCGGTTAGGTCATATCAGCGAAAGAGGAATGAAGGTACTTGCTGATCGAAAGTTGCTTCCTAGTTTAAAATGTGTAGATTTGAAGTTTTGTGAGCATTGTGTTTATGGTAAACAAGCTAGACAAAAATTTAAATCTGGAAAACACACTAGTAAAGGTATCCTAGACTATATTCATTCTGA
>LPNX010906122.1:0-18820 GCA_001517045.1 Pseudotsuga menziesii | reverse complement strand
ATCATATTTCGTCAGTTTTATAGATGATTACTCGAGGAAAGTATGGATCTATTTGTTAAAGAAAAAAGCTGATGTTTTTGATATATTTAAGCAATTTAGAGCATTAGTTGAAAAGAGCACTGGCAGGTTCATTAAATGTCTTAGAACAGATAATGGAACCGAGTTTACTTCTAAGGAATTTGATAATTATTGCAAGAAGGATGGGATCGAGAGGCATAAGACCACTGTTTACACTCCGCAACAGAATGGCGTTGCTGAATGCATGAACAAGACTCTTCTTGAAAGAGCAAGGAGTATGCTCAATAATACAAACATGCAGCAGGTATTCTGGGGAGAGGAATTGCTTACAGCTTTTTACCTGGTCAATCAATCACCATCAACGACCATTGACTGCAAAATTCCGGAAGAGGTATGGACAGGTCAAAAATGTGATTATTTTAATCTTAGAGTATTTGGTTGTGAAGCATATGCTCTTATTCCCAAAAATCAGCGATCCAACTTAGATCCTAAATCAAGAAAATTAATCTTTGTTGGCTATGGTGATGGTGTTAAGGGATATAGATTGTCGAATCCTACTGTCCACAAAATCATCATAAACAGAGATGTAACATTTAATGAACTTTCTCTATCAAATTTAGATGTGAGTAATGGTTTGAAACAGGCTAATGTACCACAGTTTCAGCAAGTTCAGTTTGATACTCAGTCATCTACAAAGGGGAATCATGAGGATGTCCAGGAAGAGGATATTCATGTGGACACTCCTCAAGAAGAGGATGATGAGCTGACAGAAATAGAGGAGATACCACAGCAATCTTTACGAATATCTACACAGGACAGAACTTTTCCAAAGAGGTATGATGATTTTGTCACATTTGTTGCTTTAATTTGAAATGAAGGAGAACCTGACAGTTATCAGGAAGCATTGAAAGTGTCTGACAGTGACAAATGGAAACTTGCAATGAAAGAAGAAATGGATTCTTTGGCAAAGAACAAGACATGGGATCTTGTGGAACTTTCGGAGAGTATGAAAGTGGTTGGCTGCAAATGGGTGTAAAAACTGAAGAAAGGAGTCGATGACACTGTACCGAAGTACAAAGCGAGACTAGTTGAAAAAGGTTTTCTCAGAAAGCAGGTATTGACTTTCATGATATTTTTTCACCAGTTGTAAAACTTGTTTCTATCAGAATTTTGTTAGCACTAGTTGCCTTTTATGATTTGGAGTTAGAGCAGCTAGATGTCAAAACAGCTTTCTTACATGGGGATTTAGAAGAGGACATTTTCATGGAACAACCAGAAGGGTTCGTTCAGAATCGCAACAAGAGGTTTGTTTGCAAGCTCAAAAAGTCATTGTATGGCCTGAGGCAGTCTCCCAGGCAATGGTACAAGGAGTTTGATTATTTCATGGTGAGTCAGAATTTTACCAGGTGTGAGTATGATCATTGTGTGTACTTTAAAAAGTTGGAAAATGACATGTTCATTATTTTGGTGTTATATGTTGATGAGATGCTTGTTGTAACCAAGAGCATGTTTGAAATCAGCAGGTTAAAGGCTCAGTTGGCTAAGACATTTGATATGAAGGATCTAGGACCATGAAATCATATCTTGGGCATGCAAATACATAGAGATGGGAAAAATGGCGAGCTGTGGTTATCACAAAAGAAGTATGTGGAGAAAATACTTCAAAGTTTCGGTATGAATAACATGAAACCTGTTAATATCCCTTTAGCTTCTCATTTCAAGCTTTCTTCAGGTTTGAGTCCTAAATATGATGAAGAAAACTAGTATATGTCTCATATACCATATGCTAATGCAGTAGGAAGTCTAATGTATGCGATGATAAGTACAAGACCAGATATTTCACATGCAGTTGGTGTTGTTAGTAGATACATGTCAAATCCAGGAAAAGAGCATTGGGCAGCAGTGAAATGGGTGCTTCAGTATTTAAGAGGCACAAACAACTATTGTATCCCTTTTGATCGTTGTAGTGATGAAGTCTGTGGTTATGTTGATTCTGATTTTGCATGTGATTTGGACAAGAGAAGGTCCACTTCAGGTTATGTCTTTACTGTTACAGGTGGAGCTATTAGTTGGAAGTCAAAGCTTCAGAATATTGTTGCTTTATCCACTATAAAAGCAAAATATATAGCTGCTTCACATGCTTGCAAAGAGGCAGTCTGGTTAAAAGGTTTGTTGGGTGAGTTAGGAAAAGTTCAGAACACTATAAAAGTTTTTTGTGATAGTCTAAGTGCTATTGATTTGGCTAAAAATCTAGCTTATCATAGTAAGACAAAGCATATTCCTGTAAAATACCATTTTGTTAGACATGTTATTGATGAAGGTTGAGTGATTCTTGAAAAGGTTCACACTAAAGAGAACAGTGCAGACATGTTCACGAAGCCAGTTACTTTAGAGAAGCTACGGTGGTTCCTAGCTTCTCTAGGATTGCAGGAAAGGTGATTAATAGAGCAATGAGAAGGTATCAGGTAAATTGTTGTCAAGGTGGAGATTGTTGGAAACGAGTGACAACCGTTCTCTCGGTGGCTGCATAACGAACTTACCGAATTAATTTAGTTTGTTCAGTTAAGAGTAACCGTGAAAGAAATGTATATATTTATTGTATTCTCGTAGAGAAGGGTCGGAGAGTTGTAAGCTGTTGTAATCTTCATTCATTGAATAATAAGGAAGACCGATACCATTGCTCCGTGGATGTTTCCCTCTCGGGGGTTTTACCACAGTAAAGTCTTGTGTTCATTGATGAATGTCTGTTATTAAATTATGTGTATTATTTTCTCTGTGGATCTCAGATCCAACAGATAGTTTGCTTCTCCCTTTGAATTTTGATCCATTTTTTTATATTGGATTTAGCCTCTTTTGAAGTAAACAAGCCTATCGAGCCAACTAATGATTATTCTGAGCCAGTCATGGTTGAGGGTGAACCACCTGCTACTAGCTAAGGGATAGCCCCAAATAATCACGACGATCTTCCATTAGATCCTAGATTAATTCAATTGTTACTTAATATTATGTTTGTGCTTGAAAACGAGCCTTTTATTTGAAGGACTTTTGTTTATGCCCCGCAGAGGCCAAGCCCGTCCATTTAGTGAAAAAAAAGCATTTGTCTCTATATATATATCCACATTCAAGTTGGGAAATCTCTGCGGTGCAAAAATCAACAATAAGTTATTACAATTCAATTCCTCGGGTTTACAAAATTTACTTATTTAGCCGCTATACACCACCGCAAAAATCAACAATAAGTTATTACAATTCAATTTTGCAGGTTTACAAAATTTACTTATTTAGCCTCCAAACACCAACAAAGATTGTCTTCAATTTCTTCTTCTTTTCAAAAGCAACAGTGTCGACTTTGAAAGCACACTTTTGAATCCTGGAAACAGTCGCTGTGGTAATCACGTTGCAGTTCCCATTAACATGATGAACTACATGCCCATTAGCAATTTCGTTCTTGTTAACATATGCATCACTATAGGAATGTCTGTTTCCATTGATGGAAAATCTATTTGTTGTTGCTTTCCCATTTTATATGTTGTAAAGTTGGGAGAAGTCAAAAGGAAGCATGCAAATGCTTGGGATGTTGGAAGTACAGAGTAAGAGCGAAGGGCAAGTTTGAACGCGAGAAAGGAAGAGGAGTCTTATAACAGTGGGGAGGGGTACTTATCCTTATCAAAGCATTATTGTTTGACTACGGCCTGAGAATCATATACGTCATCACAGAGATTTCACCAACAATTTCATTCTCTGGCCTTGCATGCGAAGGGTAAAAAGCGTAAAAGGTGAAGACATGCCAATGGTTAATGGCCAAAGATTACCAGGCTACATTATGACTCCATTCTCTTGAAACACACCTGTTCTTAATGCTTGCAGACACTAAAATTCCAATCTTACCCTAAGTCACCTGGCTACCAATGTTGTCACCTCTCTGCCAGTGTTGGGAAGCAACAATATGACATAATTAAATTGATGAACATGGTATACGAATTGCACAAGAGTTTGAGCAGGAATTAGCTATGGGTTAATAGTGTTGGTTTAAACCTTTTCTCTCACACAATATGTTTGAGCTGCCCGAGATTGCAGCAGATGCCAATGTGGCAAGCATTGGGGGAGACTATGATTTCTAAGCAGATTTCGTATGACAGATAGATATCATACTTTTGCTAAGTTTAATAATTATATGTATATAATATTCTTCAGTTACATTACTTTTGTTAGGTTTAAGAATTAATAGATTAAGTGTTGCATAGTGATATTGTTTAGGCAGAGCATTGTTTTCAAGAAGTATTATAGCATTGCTAATATCAAGTACTCCGATGGGTCCTCGGGCACAAGAACCTAAGGCAACGTCATCTCCACTAGACCAATAATAACCTTAAAAAATAGACATTCAAGAAACTAAAAAAATAAAAAATAAATTAAATAATACAAAACCTTAGTCTAACTTTCATGTTTTTCTTAAAATTACTACAAATTACTCCAAATAATCTCCCTGAGAGATTCATATACATCCCCTTGTCAGGGACATAATAAGAGGAGGATAAATAATATATGCTAGGCTATACAAAGTGTTTCATAAGTTATTTGTTCATATACAACTATACATTCATATCTAACAATACATTAGTATAAAAAAGTAAAAAAAAATGATGATGAAGGTGTCTAAAGAATAAATATGCCAATATATTCATAAGTTCATTTAATTTCTTTTTTTCACACAAAAGGACAACTTTATATTTATTAAATTGTGTCTTAAATCGACACTAGATTACATATAGTGGGCATAGTATCCTCAAATTTTTATCAACACTGTTTCAACATCAGGCTCACAAAAGAGCTATCCCAAAACACCTCTTATCTAAGAGTAAAGAGAATACTATCATTCTAGGTTACCTCTTCAAACTTGTTATGTAACATAGTACTCCTAATGAGGGATTAGAAAATATACAAAACTAAAAACTAGGTAAGCCAGTAAATCAGTAAAGACTCAATATGTATGAGTCCATAGTGCATCCCTCTAATTTTTCCTCCCAAAACATATTGCCTCCCCCAAGACCAATGGCCCGCTTCGAGAGGTCATCCGTCAAGGAGTTATATTCCCTATAAATGTGATGGAACTGGAGTTAAATTCCCTATAAATGTGAAAGAACTGGAGTTATATTCCCTATAAATATGGCCAGAAATTATAAAAGGCCTTCCAACAAGCTGCACCATATTTTCAACAGTCTTATTGGTGAGTTTAATGTTGTCCACTTTCTTCATATCCTCCGTTCAAACAATCTTTCAGTAGATCAAATGGCAAACAAAGGAGTGTAGCTTGACTATGGGTTCATGACTTGCAATAGCAACAGTCCCGATCGTTGTTGGATACCTTGATAAAGGAGTTGTAACCTTCCCTTTGATATGTTCAATTTTTGTATTCTCATTCTTGAGAAATTTGTAAGAATTTACAGCCATCTCAAATGCGGATTATTTTTTGATAAAAATCAGCATGTAATTGAAGAGCATGATATTATGGTTCTTGAAGTCCAATGGACACAATCCATAAATTTGTTGATGTAACTTTCTTATTCTTTTTTAATACAAGCACCCTTATCCGTTCTTGTTAAAAAAAAAGATATCAATAGATGTCCAAAATATAGCAATTTTCCAACAGAAAACACATCCAGCAAGCAAAACAATGACAAAAAACAATCAAATCAGGCTTTAAAACTTTTCTTGGGTGTGCAGTTCAAAAAATCAGAGCTTTAAATCAAAATTCAAGAAAAAAATTGCTAGTCTGACTCACGTTGGGTGAGTCAAACTCGATCAACCCGAGTCAAACTCAAAAAGATCCCAGTCGGATCATTTGAGTGTCGACTCCGATTAAATCGAAAAATCGTGACTTAGGTCGCAATTCAGGAAGCTTTGGTTTTTAGAGATTTTCTCTCGTGCAATGATAGGATAACAATATTAGTCTAGGTTGCTAACTTTTAGCATGCATGACCAAATCTACTTGATAAAATTAGTCACAAATTCAAACTAGGGTTAAGGTGTTGGAACTGCTTGTTTGGACAGTAAGGGTTTTAGCAAGCCTCATGCAATGTTGATAAGGCATGTGGATTAGGGTTTTGCTTCAACAATAATAGCAAATTCGATTTAGGGTTTTGGCCCACATTAGAACCAAGGTTTTGGAAAGATTTCATAAAATAAACCATCCTAAAACAATTGCCATATGTCACTCTGAAACTACCATATGTCACTTTGAAACCTCTTCCACTTGCTAACTTCTATACTTAATGTCATTTAAATCTTCAAAAAAATATTTTATAAATGCCATGTGACAATTAGCCTTGTATCCCTCCAAGATGCAAATGAAGGATTGAATGAGACTTCATTTATACCAACATCGCAATGTGCCACATAAAGTGAGCAGATCCAGGAGCTCTACCCACTTATGGAGCTTCGCCTTTTTGTTTCTTTCGTTTGGTGATGTTTTTTCTTGAATCATCTTCCATGGAGCCCAACAATCATACAATGTTCTACATCATGTCCATTCTTGCCACAGCGGACATAGTGAAGATCAAGTTTCTTGCTACCCCTCCTATCACTAAACTTATTTCTTCCACGACCTCTCCTAGTACTTTCTCCTTTAGAAGAATCATTTGAGTGATTCTTCCCTTCCTAAGCAAGGTACAAGGTCTTTCTAGTGGGCTGAGTTGTCTTCTTGCTGAACTCTTTCTCCCGTTCTACAATCTTCTCAACTAGTGTCAAAATTGAGGTCTTTCATCTGGCCATTAGGTTGAAGTGATTCAAGATAGTGAGAATATGTAGGGTATAAAACATTGAGGAAGCTACGAGAGCTAGGTCAATCTTCACACTAGTAGCATCAATGCCATGCCTAGTCGCTCTAATCTCAGATATTGTAGACATGGGATCATTATCTTTCAACTATAGGTTGAATAGCTTCAACAGTAACTGAATTAGCTGTAATTATGAATGTGAACAATACAAATGCTTTAACTTCTTCAAGGCATCATAAAAAGTTTTGACATATATCCCGACTCACCTCTTCACTTACCATAAGAGATTAATGCATATGCTTTCTTGTCTTTGCTCTTCCATAATATTGGAAGTTCTTTGCATGTTGTAGGTTCGGCTAGGCCATTACCACCTTCTCCTTTGCCAATGTCATCCCACCAGTCATTGAACATGAAGGTATGCTTGATCTCCCTCTACCATTTTGAATAGTTGTCTTTTGCCAAGGAGAACTACTCCGAGAATGGAAACTAGATAAGCACATTGTGAGCTTTGGGTTAATGAAAAGGATATTCCAAGTTCTTTTGCTCAAATGCCAATCTGTTATCCCACAATCGAGGCTTTAAATCTCACAAGATTCTCTTTATGTGCAAAGAGATGTATTTATTTCTTCTTCTCCAACGAAAACGACGTGAAGTTTTATTTTTTTTAAAGGGTCTTCACTAGTGACCTCCAAGCTAGCAAATGTGTAGTGACCTCCCACATGAATTCTGAAGGCAAATGCATAGTGATTATGTAGGCAGAGAGCAAAATGGGTCGTGAATATACACACGTAGGATATATACACACGCAACATGCAGGATATAAGCAGCATTTTCAAACTGAGATAGACGAGAAACCTCCAATAAACCCACAGGGCTTCCTGGAGTGATCTTTGCTCTGCCAAGTTCAGATGTGGATGCAGAATATAAGGATCATAGAGGAGAAGTATTAGTTGATGGAAAGATAGTTGAGAGATCTCCAGAAAGACAACAACGTGTCACTCCTGTTCCTCAACGGAACAATGATAGACCTAGATATAATGACAGAACAAGATAGGTCAGGCTAAGGAAAAATCAACATCAAGCTCATGGATCAACATTCCGTCCTGAAATTAAGTACATTGTACAATACATCAATGAGATTGATCTGTAGTACATGCAAGGCATTTGAAGATTGTGATGGTGTGTGGATCCCGACCACTACGATCCACTCATAGTAGCGAAAATAAGACCTGGATTTATTTAGGGTTCACCAAATATATGCACACATGTACTATCCCAAGTTAACAAGTAGGTATGTAAGTAAACCATGCACAGGGATTATACACAGGTTTTAAAAAAAACGTACTGAGATATGAGAAAAAAAAGCACAAAGAAAACCACAAATTTAGAAGAAAAACACTTCATTGATACGTCAAGAGAGCAGAAGAAGACTGGAGCCAGGAAGTGGACTGGAGCAGCCTGGATTGGAGTTATGAAAAGAAGGCCAGGCCGCCTAGAAGGATAACTCCAACGTTGGAATTGTTTTTTCATTGATCATAGCTACTTATTTATACATCAAATGTTACTCTTGGCTTTCAGATTCCAACAGGCTCCAACTTTCAGATTCCAAGACGTTACATGACTGACTTTAGTTTTGGATCCGTAACTAAAAGTAAAACCTATTTACTTACAATATTCACAAAAGGAACCATAATCTCATAAGACTATATTTCCAACACAACCAGCAATCTTAAGGAAAATAAATTAGCTATTTTTGTTAGAAAGTTAACAACAACTAATATTGAGGCATTGCCTTTGGAGGTACTTGGTAATCCGAAGATGAGGAGTAATCTTAAGGAAAATAAATTAGCTATTTTTGTTGGAAAGTTAACAACAACTAATATTGAGTCATTGCCTTTACAAGTACTTGGTAATCACAAAATGAGATCTATGGATATTTCTTCAACTTTCATTACTATTGGATGTTGGTGGTCTACCTTTATCTACTGGAACATCTAGCCACATAGGTTGCAGTATCTTATTTAAGTCTTGGTTAGTAGTATAGTTTCTTCATACTTTTGGTATGTCCTTTGATATCCCTGGTGTCCAAAATAGGGGGCATCATGTGCCTCATTAAATACTAGCCTTCTTAGATCCTTTTGGTCTTGTACATAAGTTTGATTCCACCATAGAATCTCTCCATCTTCGGCTAGACAATAATCATGATACTTACTAATTTATTTCTCAGTCCAATTCTCCCTCAAATGTGCTTGGCATACCTCTTTTTACCACTTATCTTCCTTGCACCACATTGAGCATTGTCCTCAAATATGAATATGATTGAGATTGGGAAATTGCACCGATATGTCACTTCTAGCTCAGGGAATTTGCTACTACATTCTCTTTTCCCTTTATGTGTAGTATGGCATAGTCATAGTTACTCAAAAATTCCACCCAATGCCCATGCCTAACTTTCAACCAAGGTTGAGTATGCAAATACCTCAAACTTTTATGATATGTCAACACACAAATTTCTTTTTAATTAAGTAATGTCACCATGCCTTTAGGGTATGTGCTATTGTAAGGAGCCCTAAGTCGTGAGTTGGATATTTCTACTCATGAACATTCAACTTCCTTGATCCATAGCTCACTACTCTCCCTTCCTACATGAGTACCCCTCCATTGCCTTTCCCACTAGAAGTTAGTGCATACTAGAAAGTCTTTGTCAAAGTCGAGTAACAATATTAGTGCTATCATGAGAAGTCTATTAAGCTCCTCAAATCGTTCCTCGTGTAGGGTTGTGCGAAGGAATTTAACTCATTTCCCTTGTAGCTTTAATAAAGGGTCTTTAATCTTTGAAAAGTCATAAAAAAAACTCTGATAGTAGCTAGCTAATCCTATAAAACTCCTTAATTATGCAATCTTCGGGATTGGCCAACTAGATATAGCTTATCTCTTCTCAGGGTCCTCTTTCAATCCTTCCTTAGATATTATATGCCCAAGATATTGGATCTCCTTGAAGAATTCACACTCTCACCTGAGCATACAATTGGTCCTCTCGTAGTGGTTGCAACACCAGGTGCAGATGTTCCTGGTGCTCTACCTCATTCCTACAATAAACCAGGATGTCATCAATAAATACCAACACAAACTTAGATTAAATCATTTTTAAAAAATATGAACATTTATTTTAATGGAGTCTCATATCTTATAACATTGTAGGCCATGGAAATTGTTTTTAGATTAAATCATTATGATTAGATTCAAAGATATATATTTAAATTATATGTTTTTATGAAAATCTCTTTGTCCATTTTATTTCGAATGTTTGTATTTTGGTCCAATAATATAACAATTGAAACTTATTATGATTATTTTGTGAGTTTATATTAAATAAAAAATTTAAG
Source organism: Pseudotsuga menziesii (assembly GCA_001517045.1). Classification (NCBI taxonomy): domain Eukaryota; kingdom Viridiplantae; phylum Streptophyta; class Pinopsida; order Pinales; family Pinaceae; genus Pseudotsuga; species Pseudotsuga menziesii. Next base: position 8,640 of record LPNX010906122.1, on the reverse strand, counting down.
AAAATAATTTACTTTGTCAAATAAGTTTAAATTAAAGTTGCATATTTTCTCCTTTTAAAGAAAAAAACAAACATAGAGTAAAGGCCAAGGAAATTAGCCCATCTCAAAATCTTAAAAGGGATATTGAAAAGTCTACTTTATAAAAGGAGTGGAAAATATTTCCCAAAAGATATATCCATTGATTTTAACACCTTTAAGTCTAAGGCCAACAAAGTTAGACTTAAAAGCAGGGGAGGCAGGTGCAGAAGGGATAATATTTAATCCCTAAGGAAATATAGACGACTCTTTTGCTTGGGAATTGGGGGGGAAATCCAACAACGAAGTAGAATGGTTGGCGCTTATACATGGGATTGAAATCATAACCAAGATAGCCATAAGAAGAATAGTTATAATAGGTGACTCAAGGCAAGTCATCCAAAGATGCAGACCGGATATGAAATGGGCTACACCATATGTAAAAGAATTTTGAAGGATCTCCCAAATCTCTTCAAAAAAAAAATAGTTTATATCATATCCTTTGGGAAAACAATGGCAAGTTGATTTCATTGAAAATAAGAGAGCTCATTTATAACTTGGTGTAGTGACCAATGCCAATGGTGAGCTCAAGCATCACATCATTCCTTGATTATTTCTACAAAAGGGAGGTTAATCCCTTGGTCTATTACGAGGGACCCTCGCTTCCCCCCTGTAACCAAAGTCTTTATTTCCACAGAGGTAGAAAGACACGTGATTGGACGCATGAACATGGCCATGTGATTGGTGGTCAGAGTATTTATGTTGAGGGGATTCAACCTTTACTCTTGTCCTCCATTCCCATCACTCTCGCATGTGAAATGGACGCAGAGATGGATATCTTCCCGAACAACGAACATAGTCTTTCTCAACAAGTTGGAAGCAAAAATGGGAACTATGAAGAGTCTTTTGCTCCGACCTTCTCCGAGATGGCTAACTCCTTCTTTCATGGTCAATAAGGGATTTATCTAAGATGGAGACAGAGAAGAATGTAGAGAGAGGCTGGAAAGCAGGAATTTCTAGCCCCAAGGTCGGGTTTGAGGATTTCAAAATCCATTTTCAAAGAGTTTACGAGGAAGTCTACAACTAACTCAAGCAAAACAAGGAAATTTCCACAGATATTGGGTATGTTATACACCATCTCTCTTGCCAGGATTCGAGGATTGATGATATGGAAAGGGACATTTAAAAGTTGATGGGAAAAGTGGACGGATTGCAGAAGATATTTTGAAGATGAGCAACTTGAACCAAAGCAGTCATTGTCATGAGACTACTGCCTTTGGAGTGCAGCCAATGGAAGAGGTATCGGCTTCAAATCCAATTCCTAGCATGGAAGGAAAGAAAAAGAAATAAATTTGGCCCTCCGGTTTTTGTAGATGTTTTTTTGTATAGTGCTAATTTTATAGTTTCTCACGGTCTATCCCTCCTTTAGTATGGTGAATTATAGGAAGAAATCTTGATTTTTTTGTAAATCTCTAATAGTTTTAACTATAGTCTTCTCAGTCATGGTGAATGCATAATACAAACAAATCCCTTATTTTTTGTGATGAATGATTGTGCACAACTTTTTTTTCTATAATGAAAAGATTTCGAGTTTCTATTAAAAAAATAGACTTAAAAAGGGATATTGAAAAGTCTACATGAGTGGAAATTATTTACCAAAAAATATATCCATTAATTTTAACACCTTTAAGTCTAAGGGCAACAAAGTTAAACTTGATAGCATTATACAAATGAAATACAACTTGAAGTTGATTTACTTTACATTACTATTTTTTTAGATAATAAGATATTTATTATAAAATGATATATAGAGTTTAGCTATCATAACTTATAAATAAACTAACACTTTGGTATTTGTATGGCATGCATAATTGTTTTCAATATAATTACATTGTGACGCTTTTTCCTTTTCAAGTTTTTTATGTTCTTAATGAAACCTCGATTTGCACCCGCTATTAAGAAGTAGTACAATTAAATGGGTTGGAAGTACAATCAAATTTTTTTGTGACCCCATGCTCCACTGTTAGTCGAACAATACAGTTTAGAGTTGAATTGATCAACATTAAAACACAACATACAATAGGTGATGTCCACCCACTGCCCTCTCACTGGGAGGGAAAAACGAGGCAGAAATTAGGGATTCACAACCAATAGAAATCTAAATAAATATTTTTTCATTTTTTTAAATATAAAACATTTCAAACTATAGCAAACGTAAAAAATATATCCCTATCAGAGTAGATTAATCAAGCTGTGCAATTCACGTATGTCCCCCGTCGGGGACATAATGATAATAATTGGTGTTATTGAGATGGAGAAGTTAAGGAGCAAGCTATCTAGTTTATGAGGGTTGTAAGAATATTGTTATTTTTATTTTAAAAAAATGAGGATAATCCATAATTATTAAATTAATAATAATAATTGTTATAAATTATAATAGCTAATTATTAATTATTGATATAACTCAATAATAAATTGTTATTTAAATCACTACAATTAATACTTCACATTATATCAACACAATAATTTATACACAATGCAATGGACATGTAAATGATGCAACAATAATGCTACAACATTGGATCCACATGTTACACTAAATAGTTTAACACAATCATGAGCCTTGATCGCCCTTAATGTCGTAAAACTAGTGATCAACCTGAAAAACAAGGAAGATAAACATAACCACTTATTATTCAATGTTTGGGTGGGTTGAGTATGATGATTCCACTTCTATGGATCAAATTCAAGACCTATAAAAAAAATTACTATCTACCAAACCGTTTTCATCTAAATAGGAGGTGGACATGAGGGGAAATTATATTCATTCTTTTTGTAGATTTCCAATGTTAGATTATCATCTTGTATAGTTAGGGTTAGAAATTGAGCATCCTCCTTCCTCATCCATATCCATGAGAACCTTGGATGCAATTATTAGGTTGGAAGCTAATAAGAATTTAGTGAGAAGGAAATCCTACCTAGTAGAGGAGGTCAGTTCCAAAGCAAGCAAAATCAGTATGTTTTATTCTATTAATAATAATAAGATCTATCAGATCTATCACCCCATCCGTGAGATGTAGAACAATTGGTGGTGGGGTATGGTTAAGACGCCCCCTAAGTGGAAAGGTCGTCGGTTCTAATCCTAAGGATACCAAACAATCCAACCATGTTAAGGGTTGGTGCGCTCCAGGCCAGGTGCGATCCCCAGGTGATTTTGATAGCTTAGATGCCCCTGGTTCGCAGTAACTTAGCCAATGGAAAACCTGCTAAAGAGGAGGTTCCACCACTTTGCCAACAACAAAAAAACAACAAAAAAGATCTCTCACCCCCAAAAATCTGAAATGATATCAATTGATTTAAATTTGTGAAATATTTCTTAGATCTAGTTTCTATTTATGCAAGTAGGTAATTTCCATTTATAATTGAAGAAGATTTTTAATACCTAACATAGAGTAAAGTATAGTATTATTTGGAGTGTTGTTATAAACATCACAATTCATCTCTCAATTTTGATTAGCAATTTTATTTTGATTATTTTGTATGCTCTCAACAAAATGTACTATGCATGTGGGCTATTTGTTTGAACCTAATGTTATGACTAAATCTGCAAGACTTATATGTAAGGTTGTCATAGCCAATTGAACAATATGGCCTTTGAATTAATAACAATTCGCACTGTGATTTTTTTTCTAGGGAAAAAAAACATGTAGAAACATTTTGGAGTGATGCTTGCACTTTTGGCACCTAATGGAAAGTGATCTATGACCAATATATCATTATTGCCATTTAGTTTCCCATAACCATCAATGCAAACTCCCAACTTTAATCCTTCAAGAGTTTTCTAACTTGTCTTTGACATATCTTTGGAAGTTTAGGTGGTTTTTTAGACTTTATTTTCTTGTTTAGAGTTTTAGAATTTTTATTTATTTTTTGTTTCAAAAATAAATACAAAATACAAAAAAATTGTGATTTTAGAGAAAAATTAGAGTTCTTATTTGAATTTTACTATTTAATAACATGTTGGGAAATAGATGCACATTATTGATACATTGTTATATAAGTCTCATTTCTTGGAAAGTGAAACAACATATGCTTACTTACATATGTTTTTATGTATGGGTGTGTTGAAAATTTTATATTTAGATTGAAAATATAATAATTTAGTATTGACAAAATGTTTATTGATTTGTTACATTTAATTTATATAAGATGTAAAACTCATGATTTCATGAAATCATAGATATTAAACATTATTGTCATTGTTATGTTATTATATATACACTATATAATAATATATTAAATAGGGAATTATATCTTTTGGGAGATTAAAAAAAAAAATTATAATACTTTATCTATAGAATTAAAAGATATTCACTCATTATATAGAAAATAAAAAAATCAAGAATATAATCCATTGTATAGAAGCCCATGAAGAAAAAAACATGGAAACATAGAAAATTTGAAACCATATTTATAAGGTAATATAAATATATTTTTTATTTACTTCAAAGTACAATTTCTACAATAATCAAGATTACAATCAAAACAAAAACAAATAAGGATGACCATTTTTGTTTTAAGACTTTATTTACAATTAGTAATATATAGATATGTAGATTGTTTTGTTGTGACTTATTCATTACCAATTGGCCACACACACAATTGTATTTATTTATATGTATATATAGAAGTTAAGAATAAATAAATTATAAACGTCCCTTCCTAAATTTCTCCACATAAATTTGATTGTTATCAAATCAAACAAATATTGTAACAACAATAATTGAACACACATAATCACCTACCCAACTAGTAAGTGTTAATAGGTGATAAATCCTTTCTTAGATGTATGTGATGCATTTATGGAGTAACATAATGTTAAAGCTATAGGCATCCATGAAATTATTAAATTTTGATTCTATATATAAGAATACACCAATATAGATCTATCTTAACTCTTGCCCAGAGGGATCAAATCCCTTCAGATGCAACACATAAATCCTAGAAATACACAAAAGTGGAATTCATTAATTGAAACAACGGGTTAGAGCAAAGCGAGCCTCCAATAAAGTGGCCAAAAAGCCAACAAGCAGCACTACCTAAAAATTAAATGGCGCACTAACCTATGGGGTAAAAGTTCAAGAAAACTCCTAACTACAAGCTGGAAGCCCCTCACAAATCGTATCCTCGGCAGGGTGATGAAATCATAGTTATACAATACGAAATGGAAGAACAATAGGCTAATAGAATCCCACTACCGAGAAGGACCTTCGGGTAAAAGAGCCCTAGAAAGAATGGCAACTACACTACCTCGTTCATGACACATCCAGGATGGTTTCTTGGTGCTTCAACCCTTTGGTCCTCGACATCCAATATACTCTGGCATGCACGAGGAGGACTATGAAGGGATAGCCTTCGGTGCAAGATGGAGTGTGGTATTCCACCTTGACTTACAGAACCCCTTCGTTGCGGCTTACTCCCACAGAGTAGCCCCCCCCCCCGCCCCGATAAACTGGTTGTGACTGTGTCAACAAGTACAAGAGGATTTTGGTCCCCTAATGGACAGCAACTATGTCTCAAGATGTAAGTAACAAATGGGTGTTATTTGGATTCCTATCCCCAATGTCCTAACTTAGCTACAAGATTGTTTTATCCTCAAATGAGGTTACAATGTTGGTTGGAGTTAAGTTAATTTGTAAGGCTAGCTTGGCGTCATGAACCAAGCGTTTTGTCCTTAGGGTGTGAGATGTGTGCAAATGATGTGTATAAACCCCAACAATCCTACAGCAAAGATGCAACGATCTCACTGTCGAGATGAAAAAAATGAAATGTAGATAAATAGCAGTAAATCACAGTAAATATCATGCAAAATCACAACTAATTCTTCCATAACATAAAATAAACACAAGTAAATGAATGTTTAAGGAACTGACCAAACTGTAGGAAACACAAAGGGGTCTCAACTACAAGGCTCGACTCAAGAGGCTCACATACAAGGCAAAGAGGACCTCAAAACAAACCAATGGGTTGTAATGGATCATATTTGGACAGAAACAGGTCTGGAAGGGGTAAAACATAGATAGGGGGTCTGGAACAAGGATCTCAAGCACCGAAAAGGACTAAAAAATGGCAGGTCACACCTGTCGAAAGAATAGGCGCGATCGAGGTCACACAGAATCGGGAAACAGTTGCAATCGGGGAAGAAAAATAGTCAAAAGACTCAGGTCACATAAAACATAGGATTAAGCACGACAAGTCACACAAAATTGAGCCACAGTAGCAATTGGGGTCGCTCTGAAAGTCAGGACAAGCGCAATCTGGCTTTCTGGGCTAGGTCATACTTATTGGGGGAAAAGGCGTGACCTGGGTCGCACTTATCGGGAAAGAATATGTGACTGGGTCGCAACTGTTAGCAGAATAAGTGCGACTCAGCCGAAACTGGAATTTTTTTGGAAAATGACTATCAACTTGGGCCAAGGGAGGAAGGCACTGAGGCAACACTGGTTTGGATCTGCCGCATGGGGGTCATATTTATGATGGCTGAATGCAACAAAGGAGAACATACGAATAGAAAGACTTGCAAAAACAAATATTTGTATGGATCGACCGAGTAGAGTCGCCAAAACTATAGTGGGGATTTCTCCCCTACTACGTGCAAAAGCACCAACCCTAGATAACGCAGATCATAGGGTAGAGTTCAACAATAATAACAGGAAGAAAAACAACAACAATAATATTTTTAGGTTTTTTTAGATATATAATACTAACTAGCAAATATAACAACATTCATAGCTTTTTCTAAAATGTGGGCCACCGTAGATGTCCTAAGGAAAAGGTCTCACAACTCCACGGTTTGCTTCTCTAGCCTCTTCCACGAATGGTTGTCGAATGGGGAATGGATCCAAACGAGTACAGAGCTAGCTCAACGTACACCGTGGGAGATGAGATGGCAAGATATGGGAATAATGACGGAAAAGTGAATGATGTGACTCAGAGAAAATGGTAAAAAATGTTTTGGGGGAGTCCTTCACAATGTATTTATAGGATGGTCCAAGGGTTTTTTACCCATGGTATTTTAATGTCCATGGTATTTATCTATGATGTTTTCACCCATTCTCATTTTTAGGGTTTTTGGCCCTTTTTGGAGAGAGTGGGGATAAATCACAAAAAATGCTCAACTTCCCTTCATTTATGGGGAAGAAATAATAATGTTTTGGACCATATTTAGTGGAAATATAGTTTTGAAGGTCAAAATGGAGGAAATAATGGTGGGAATACGATGATGACTATAGTTTAGACCATGGAGAGCTAGGTGAACAATTTTTTAGTGTTAACAATCCTATAAGAAAATCATCCATACCAACATCTATATCATTGCCTTAACCCCAAACATGTGAAAATATAGTGTTACTGTAGGGTTTTTAAATTGGTGACTCATGATGTAGTGGGAATTGAATAGGTGGTTGATTAATCCATGCTTAGTATGCTTCATATTTGAGTTGTGCTTGTTTAATAGCATTCTCTTAATTTGACATTATAGAGGGGGCAACAGTGGAGATTTTAGTTTGGTTGCTCATTTTCAGCATCCTAATTGTAAAAATATTGAACATTACATCAATAATATTAGTAACACATTGAATTTAGTATGTTCAAACATTATACCAAACATTTATTAAAAGCATGGAAATTTTTTGCCATTATGCATGCAACCAACCACTTTATAAAAGAAATGTTGAATTAAGTATTACATTTACATTAGTTCCATTGAAAATCCAAAAATCCAATTACGTGTTGATATTTTTAGTACGACCCAAGGGGATGTCTAAAAGTAGACCAAATGCAATTTGTTTTTCACAAGAAATTGGTGGTCTACGAAAGTTATAGTTTATTAACCACTCGTTACTAAGAGACAAACTATGTATTGCATGCACAACAACAAATCTGGGCGCCTTCCTTTTTATAAAGAACTCTTTGTCATTGGAGTGTTTTTCAAAGGAACAATTTGCACGAAATAATGAGGACCTATAACTATTTATGAACTTTGCAATGTTCCCATGAGTTTTTGGTTGACCATCAATATATATATATATAATTTTTTTTGTTAAATTTTCCATAAGCAAACATTCTGAACAAGTAGAAGGTTTGGTTTGGTTTAAGAAAAAAAAGTGCACAATCTTAAATTTGTCATTTTGATTTATGAAACCAAAAATTGTAACCAATAAAGGTCTATTAGTCATAAGGAAGATGAAATATTGTAGTTGACTTGAAGGTATGGCCAAGGCATTTACTCTTACTCTATTGTACATTAATAAAGAATCATTGTGTTTATATTATAAAAGATGATTCTAATGCTTTAAAAATAATATAGATCTACCTTAGCCATAAAGCAAATATCTATAAAGTTGATGCAACAAAGGGATTCCTTGTGAGATATCTCGAGAAGCAAATAGAGTTTGCATATTATTAAAATTTTACTTTTAAAAAATGTTGGAATCAGACCTAATATGTTGACAAAAATCGATGACCTCTACAATAAATGATAAGTAATGCCCAAAATAGACTATGCCTATTCATGTCTCATCAATACCTTATCTCTATTGAAACAAAGCCCAATTTCACATATGA
>LPNX010906082.1:5856-129742 GCA_001517045.1 Pseudotsuga menziesii | reverse complement strand
GAAAATTAGACTTGTATGTCATAATTTCACGTTGAAAAGGTGAAATGTCAATGAAAAAATACTAATCGATAGGACAACCAAAATCAACAGCATGTTACTAATATTAATCATATTAAGCATAAAAGAAAGAAATATATATTGTTCAGAACCTATTCGCAGAAGGTTCTGCACCCAACCCCTATCATATTTAAATAATAATCCTTGCCACGATGGCTGATGACTTACCCGTATTTTGAAAATGGACTTAACCCAAAAAAACTGGGATTTGTGATAAAGAACACACATAATGCTACTGGGATTTACCCAGTAGCATTTCTGATAAAGAAGACATAAAAATTGAATTTGTGATAAGAACACACATAATGCTACTGGGATTTACCCGTATTTTGAAAATGGACTTAACCCAAAAAAACTGAACAGATGCAGAGAAACTGAAAATCACAGAAAGCTGCACTTCATTGTGATCATATTGTGAGCCGGATTTAAACAAATATTACCTGATCTCTCTACGAACTGTGTGTTCAAGCTGCTAGGGCCTCAACCTGAAAAGTCTTCATTAATATTGATTCTTGATCCGGAGTTGCATGGGGTTTGATCTACCACCGCGGGTTCTAGCTACTAGGGCCTCAAACTGGAAACCCCTGAATTGGAAAGATGAATAAACTTGAAACAATCTTAGCCTGCAACTCCCAAATAACCCGAAGTTCCAAATTGAACCGGTAAGCTCGGAATAATCTTAACCTGCAACTCCCAAATAACCCAAAGTTCCAAATTGAACAGTATTCACCTCTGAAACTAGATTACGTGATTATATAGGGCGAAATTCTTCCCAATACACTCCATTTCCACGATTTAGGGACGATTTTCTGCAAATATATTCTCGAAAGGGGAAATCGATGGGAGAAAATACCATTGTTTTGGATTTACAACCAAAATCGAAGGCGAAACTGCCAATAAAAATCTTCATAGCCATAAATCCCAGGCGAATAAGGTATTTTTAACAGATTCGAGTGATTTCTATGGGTGATGGGAACAAATTTTACAGGAATCGGGGAGGCGAAATAAGTTTTTTGGCCTCTCCCTCTGGAAATGAACGGGGCTATTACCCTAATTACTATTATTTTTTATTTAAATTTTGAGCGAATTATTTAAAATTTCGAAAAAACTTTCTTTATAAAAATTTGCCCTCCAAATTTTCTAAGTGCCCCTAATTTCGCCCTTGTGCGAATATTCGCCCCTAAAATTAACCATGGTGTCGGATCTTTCCAACGGTCACGATGTTTACGACGTCGGATATGTGACAAGTGTGTGTTCATAAAAATTTGCGAAGCGACAGTCAGTTTCAGGATTGTTTTATTCTTCAACGAGTAGTTTCGAGAATTTTTTTTTTCTTCGATAGACATTTTGCGAGAAAACTTTTATTTCTTCGACAAACCTTCATTTGAGAAAATTGTGATACGTGGAACTTGATTTTTTAAGATTGTCTATAGTATTCATTCACGAAGCTTGTGATAAAATGTCAAATAGAAATATTCCCGATCCAAATGAAAACAATTGACAATTTCTTTCTAGACTATGGGATGCAGCAAAACGAAGGGGTGATGGAAAATGTTATTTTCCATGTACTCAATGCAGAGGATTTAAGAGGAGAAGAATATTGATCTCAATAGCCAAAAAACATTGCAGGGAACATGGACATGCTAAGGGGGGGAATGAATATCGTCCATTTGTAGGTTTAGCATTATAAAGTTTTTTATATTCTTTGCTTTGGTAAATGTACGTATTTTTTTAATATTTCCTATATTAATGTATATCTATTAATGTTTCCATGTATTTGTAAAGGAAAGACACCCAACGACATATCATCCAGAGGAAGTGCTTAAGAACAAGTTCCCAATCAATATCATGGAGCGTCTATGTTTAATGGAGAACAAGTGAATGATCATATTGAACATTATGATCATACTGATAACGTAGCTGAAGATGATGGTACAAATACATTGATCCATGATTCATTTAATGTTAGAATGGATGATGACGATGACGATGACGACGATAATGAAAATGATGATTACTTTGATGGTGTTCATGATATACCTCTTCTCGATAAGGCACATGAACCCTTTTATGAAGGCTCCAAAACAAATCTTCTCTCTACTGTATTATTTGATAATGAACTTGAAGGTTATGAATGGTGTTTCAAACATATCAATCACACGGATGCTAAGGTATGTAAAATAATAAACCACATATATAGGATCATCATAAATTTTATCTGTATTCCTCTAATAATTGTATTGTTAACTCATTATTGATAATCATACAGATGAAGTGTGTTTCGATAATATTATTTATTTATTACATTAACTATATTTTTTTTTGTATCTTGATAGCTGAATTTTGTTACCACCATCAAATATCTTACCTCACACATATTGAGATTTATCTACCATCATGAAAGAGATTGGAATGCCTTATTAAGCAATTCATGCATGCCCTGATGACCATGTTATATATTATAATCAACATGAATTTGCAACAGAATGTCTAGAATGTCATATAAGTAGATATCAAACTGATCAAGTAACAAAAAAAGTGCCTCATTGAGGTTCTTCATTATATTCCCATCATTCCACGTTTGCAACGAATGTTCAGCTATAAAAACATACCACAATTTATGGATTACCATGCAAGGAACAAAAGTCAAGATGATGTTATTCAAATGCCTGCAGATGGTTCTTATTTTAGAGATATGGAGGAAAAATGGCCTCACTTTAAAGAAGAACCACGTAATCTTAGGATTTCTTTGGTAGCAGATGGTGTTAATCCATTTGCACAGATGAAATCCATTTATAGTGTGTGGCCTATTTTTGTTATCAACAACAACATTCCTCCATGGTTGTCGATAAAGAGGGAGCACATAATGTTGTCAATGATCATTCCATTTATTTTGTGTCTGCAACTATTTTATTTCTAATGTAGTTGTGGCATCTCATTTGTTGTATTAGGTTTCCTAATTTCATTTGTATATTTCTATATTTTAATTACTCTTGTGCATGGTTTATATATCTTAATGGTTCTCATAATTATATATTTTATATGTACTTCAAATCAACCAGCTAAGTTCCAAGTCAAAGATATGAATGTATATATAGATCCTCTTATAGATGAGCTACTGAAGTTATGGAATGGAATCACTATGTATGACGTATCTAGACCAATACGGCAAAGGAAATTTCAATTCCATGCAATGGTTGTATGGACAATACATGATGCGCCTAGGTTAACCCAATTTTGTGGTTTGTATTTTTTAGTTCCACTTTAATTGAATTTAATGATATGAAGTAGTTAATATAGTTTATATATAATTATAATTGACATAGAGATTCCATATCTATATATTGTAGGTCTTCAGACAAAGGGTAAATTTGCGTGTCCAGTTTGTGGACATAAGATCAAATCTCGTCGCTCGAAAAGATTAAGAAAGGAGGTATTTGATGAGTATAGGCATTTCCTCTCTAAGAATCATAGGTATAGAACAACCAAAAAAAAATTTTCAATGGGAAGCAGGAGAATGCATTAAAACCATGGAGAATGACACCTCACCTTTGGAAGATGCATTACAGTAGAAATCGTCATCATGGTACGTATGGATCATCGTATATGAATTGTTATGTATTTTAATTTTTATTGTGAGTTGTTTACTGCAGTGGCCATATTTGATTTATGATGTAATTTATTTATAAACTAATATTCATGATTTCCATCTTGATCATGAAGGAATTAATGGGATTCCACGAGGAATGAAAAGTTATCCTATACAATTCAGCAGGTTGCCCTACTATGAACACCTACAAATTGCTCATTTGTTTGATACAATGTATATTGGAAAGAATGTGACTGAAACATTATGGAGACTACTGGAGCTAAGGAGGGAGAAAGATAAAGTTTTGAAAGCTTGCAAAGACATTCAAGAAAGAAACCATGCAATGAAATACGTCATCAAATTTCATAGCAACAGAGACCCAGTTAATATAAACTCAATTCCATGGATATTTATGGAGTAGTAAAGAAACATTGTAAAAGAATTAATGCGAAAAATTAAATTTTCCACTAGATTTTGTGTGAACTTGAAGAATATAATAACAAAAAAAGGTGATTTTGCAGGGGTCAAAACACATGATTGGAAAATCTTTATGAAGGTAATTATTATTGTTATGTCCATACAAATTTTTTTGTTTCATTTTATTGCATACTTTTTTTTTCTTGATTGTATACTCTTTGTTTATTAAATCACATGGGTTGTATATTGATACAGTATGTTCTACCTCTCTCTCTCCCAGACAACTTCGACAACAATGTCAAATAAGTTATATATAATCTTGGTAAATACATGTGGTAACTAGCGATTAGTTGCTTCTACTTAGTGTTTATTTAATTCTCTGTATAATTTATATATTTTTTTGTGCACTATTTCATGATATGTAATTAAATGTTTTTTTTGTTGAATATCGTTATTGGTTTTCCTCACTTGTAGATGGTTGACATCTAAATAAATCGATAAAGATGATATAAAGTATTGGAGGAGAGAAATTCATCGTCTCATGTGTGAAATGCAGAAGCATCTACCTTCCAAATTTTTTAATGCACAGGAACATTACCTCATACACCAAGTTGAGGAGATTGAGATGTTTGGACTTGTGCACTCAAGGTCCATGTGGATGGTTGAGAGGCACTTGAAATTTATGAAGGGTTTGGTGAGACAATGAGCACATCCTGAGGGTTCTATGCTAGAAGGATATACGGTATACCAAAACATGTTGTATATCAGTGAATATCTTCCTTTGTTAGTGTCAAAGCTCAATTTACATCGCATTTGTGATCCGGAATCCAATCACAAATTTGAAGGGGAGCAACTGAAGGGGAAAGGTAAATCGAGGAAGGTAAAAGGTAATTATTAGCTAGTGTATTTTTATAAGATCATTCATATTCTAATTGCATTTTCTAGTTATTGCATCAATTAAGAGCATATAATACGATGTTCAGGAAATTTACACATGTCTTTCATTTTAATGATTACTGTCATCAAGCAGTTGGTTGACAATGGGATGCAATTCATTTATACATTGCAAACAATCTTGACTGGATGAAGTTATGGATTGAACGATGCGAACAATTGGGTCACGGAACATCATGGGAAGGTGTGGCTTCATTGGTAAAAGAAGCACATCACAATGGAGATACTAAATATTACAGAAAGGGAAATTGATTTAGCATATGGTTTAAAAGATAAAATGGCAAGCATATTAATCAATCACTCTAAATCTTTTAAGTTGCAAATTACATTTTGACATACATGTTGTTCTTTTCCATGTATTGTTGCATAACTATTGAATCATTGTGTAATCTTTTCATGTATTTCTTGTTGCAGGTAAAACACCATAAGGCTATGGTCTGCGATGGTTGTAGATATCACATCAAAAAATTGAATGAAACAAAGAAAACATTAGATTATGGGATATCTGCAATCTTTGAGGTCACCAATGTTTCATCTAGAAGTGACAGGCATCTAGAACTCTTAGAAAATCGATACTATGGGTATTTGGAAGATATTCTACAGTGTGACTTTAAATCATTCAAGGTGATTCTATTCGTTGTCAAATGGTACATGTTACGATTGAATCAATGTGATCCCGATAGAACTATTGTTGAACACGATAATGGATTTACCATGGTAAATACAAGGCTGTTTGAACCAGGAATAGAGCCCTATGTTCTTCCAAGCCAATCTGAACAGGTGTTTTACTCGGAGGTTCTAGGTAAAGCGGGCTGGTCATTTGTTGTGAGACACGATCCAAGGGGAAGGCTGGTAAAGTATAACCTATACGATGATAATGAATAGGGTTCTCTGGAAGAAGAAGAGGATGATGAAGAGCATGATCAACATGAGTTAGATGTTGATGATGATCCAACATAAGATGTCCAAGAATTAGTTGAATCAAATGATGCAGAAAACAATTCCCATGAATATTATACTGACGATGACATGATTAGCGTAATTGACGTAGATGAATATGATGATATGGGAAATCCTTACAATGTTGACTCTAGATCTGATGATATGGATGATGACTTGGATGAAGAATACGATGACGTGGATGAAGAAGACAATGAAATATATTGAAAGGTAAATATTTAATTAGACCCATTCTTTTATCTTATTTTTTTTTAAAAGAGTTACTAACATCATCATAATCACCATCATGTTCATCATCATCAGGTTGATCATCATTGTCACTATCACTATCATCATCATCATCATCACTAACATATTCTTTGGATGTTTTTTTCAGCTGTTGAATGGTTTAATGAATGATTTAAAGAATGATTTAATGAAAGCTTCTGTTAGTTATTGAGTGAAATAACTTGCATTAAATTGTTATTTGCAAGTGCATGCATTGGGTCTCGGAATTGAGAGTGATGTGAGGGGGGGGAGGGTCCATAAGAGCTTCCACCTTCACATGGTTGGTCATGTTTAGTAGAGAATACTAAAATATCCTCGAAACAGAGAGGATGTCAATGAATGGTAAGGAAGAATAGATTAAAAATAGTTATTTCTATAATTTTAGTGTTTAATTTTCACTATTTCTATTTGACTCCTCCAATGGAACTTGTTACAGATAGTGTTGAGATACATGTTCATATTTAAGAGGAAAGAAATGGCATTTTGGTTATCCATGTTTTATCAGGTGATCTACATATGTTTCATCGGTTCACTTAATGGTCCAAATACATCGAGGGAAAAGTACTTTGTTATGACCCAGGAGGGGCACACATAGAGTTAATATATATTATATCACCCCAACAGGCACATTTATGCAATTAAATGTATATGTATCATTGTTGGACCAAATTAAGGACCTACATGTGTAATGAATGAACATATATTCATACAAATCATATAATTACTTTCTTGGGAAACAATGAATACATGCTTATACATCATATAATTGCTCTTGAGGGAAACATGTGATTTGGATATAGGAATGTATTGGAGTATTTGAATGTTTTATTCTCCAAGTAGTTATTGTATAACTTATTTGAATTATCTATCTTGGAAGTTGTACCATAAGTTTACATTTGTTGCACATTATGTATACTCTTTGGTATGTTATGTTGTTTTTAACTATTTGGGACATAATAAAAACCAATCAAATTATTCTCATTGAACAAATGTAGGACAAAGTGTTCATTTTTGTTTAATGTATTTTTGATGAGTAAAACTAGTGGAATTATTCAAATGCAATTTTGATGAGTAAAAATAGTCGAATTATTCAATGTTAACAATTGTGGCAGATTGTCCATATTTGTTTGATGTACTCTTGATAAAATCCATTTATAGAAGCTCAACTATACAATAGAATTTCATCATAATTTCATAATTTCATCAACATATACTCTTTGGTATGTTATGTTGTTTTAACTATTTGGGACACTAAAAACCAATTAAATTATTCTCATTGAACAAATGTAGGAGAAAGTGTTCATATTTGTTTAATGTATTTTTTATGAGTAAAACTAGTGAAATTATTCAAATGCAATTTTGATGACTAAAAATAGTGGAATTATTCAATGTTAACAATTGTGGCAGATTGTCCATATTTGTTTGATGTACTCTTGATAAAATCCATTTTATAGAATCCCAATTATGCAATAGAATTTCATCATATTTCATAATTTCATCAGAACAAAATTTACATTTTGTAGATACACTGCTTGTGTATTCGGAAATTACCATAAAGGTCCATACAAAGAGTACAAAATAAGGGACAAATACAGTTCCTGCTACCCACATATATCAAACAAATTGATATATCAAGTTCTAGCCACATACTGAAATATGTCCAAAAATAAATATCAGAAATAGTTAATTGCTGTCATAGCCCACTCAGGCGGTATAGAGTGCTGATATAACCTGTTATATAATAAACTTTTTAGAAAAACCAGAGCAAAAAAATGTAATATGAGCTTCCCCGATCATTCCTTCAATGGACGATGATAATATTCATGAATGAGATCCCCACGGTGTTCTCTAATATGCCATTGACCCATTTCCAATAGCAAGCCCGCCATGTCATAGAATTCTGCACTATTCTGTCCCTTTAATCCAACTGATAACAATTAAATAAATAAGGCTTATATATTCAATTATATGAAAATAAATAAATAAACAAATTTTTTTCTTTCCAGATGCTAGCTTAAAATTGACATTTCAATTTTATTACAATGATTGAAAAAAAATTAAAATATTATTTCTAATTTGAGAATTTCAATTTTATTCTTTCCTTTTATTTCGATTGATTTGTGTTCCAAGTCTTTTTTTTCTCCATAGGAAAACAAGCTGAAAATTTTATTGAAATCCAGATGAGTCTATACAAAATCGTATGCAGATGCATACCACTGCTTATACAACCGTCATGCTGTAACAACCACTAGTCCACAAGGAGATAGTTTACCATCTAATAATCTCTATCCCAAGAGATTATGACAAAAAAGAGCTAGATATAAGTGCTCTGATGTTGCTGTTTATGTTACCCATGAGCCTTTTGATAGTTCCAAAAATTATCTAGGCCTGTAGCCTATGCCTTTGGCTAAGTGGAGAATGGAGCTGAAAAAATAAGAGTTTAAGAGAGGTCTGTAGATATGTGTGTCCAAAATAGTCAAACAAGCTTCCTTACAGGAAAGGATTCCGCAAAAGGTCTATGGTAAAACTCACAGACTTCCCCGTCTTTGTGTTCAAAAAATTAACAGGGCTTGTTCATCCCATGTATTTTTTTTTCCCATTCCTTCAGCAGCTTCTTAACGCGAGCCAAATTTTGCACAAAATGTGTTGCAACATTTGATCTGACTTCTGCTCATAAGGGATGCAGTTTGATTTTATGACCTCAAGTACCTCCTCATGCTTAAGCCACGCTGCACCAAATTTAAAAAGAGAGGCTATTTTTTGAGGATTTATTGATATTTCCAGGTAGATTGGCTGATGATCCGAGTCCCCTTCTGATTCTACCCATTCCTTGAACTGCATATCATATTCTAGTAAACTTTCCCCCACTAGAAATCTATATAGTATTTTTGTAATTCGGTCTTTCCCTGTCCTTTTGTTTGTCCAACTTGACATGGGATTCTAAGGATCCAGGTCCACCAACTTAAGGCTTTGTAACATGTTTTGGAAGAAAGCTGCTAGGGGGTCCACTCTTGCATTTGGACCCTAGATATCATGGGTCACAATGGTGAAATTAAGGTCCCCCACGATAATCACATTCTCCTTTTCTAGAAATTGAGAGGCTTGTAGTGACTCCCAAAAAGACACTAGACCATTATAATGCCCATATATGTTTATAAGGTTGAGGTGTAGGTTTTCTTCTACCTAGAAAAGTTCCAGACCCATTCCAAAGGAGGCTCCCCATGAGTTTTGATAGCGCAACATGGTAGGGTTTCATACAATTGCTAAACCTCCTGAGTGACCTTTTGCACTCTAGGCTAGAAAGGAGAAACTACTTGAAATAGAGGACAAAACCCTAGATACCTCCTCTTCAGTTCCTAGGGTTTCCTATAGTAGAATGATATCAGGTTTTTGTACCTGTATCACTCTTTTTAGGGCAAGTTTTATCTAGGTACTTGCCAGACCCCTATAGTTGAGAGATAGGAATTTCATTTCGGATCCCATTTAGGGGTTTGCACTGCTCTAAGTTCCCCAAAAAGAGTTTTCTCCTTACCATTTGATTGATCTCAAAGTGATTTTTGTTGGGAAAAGGATAGGAAAGAGGGTCTACCTCTTCCTTTCCTTCGGGTTGGGAGAATTGGGTTCGCCCCCAAGCATAATAAAGGGTTTTCCTGAGCTGGTATGTCCCTTCAATGGAGTTGAAATCTGATTGGGGAAATGGAGTTAGAACTAGGGGATGAGTTGATCAAGGGTTGAGGAGCACAAGACTATGTGGGGGAAATAGGCTACTCTTTTGAGAGGGAGGGGGGAGAAAGAAGGGAAGCAGGGTGGGATGGGGGTTTTTCCTGGGTGGGAGGGCACTGAAGTGTCATAGAAGTGTAGTTGTGTGTAGGTGCAACATCATTTATAATCAAATTATTTAACTGTTCCTTTATAGAAACAACAAAGGACATACCCGTGAGGTGTTGCATGCTTCCTACAGTACAAAGTTCTATTTGATCTTCATGGGGTGCTGTAGTGAAACAATCTCAAAGCTTCTTGTGCCTGGTGCTGAAGCTTTCTTCCCTCTTTCCTATGGATTGGTATCCCTAGGGTACCTTCTTTTATGTGTTGTTGCTGTAGATGCTGCAATAGGGAATTTTTACACAAGATGTCCCACTTTCTATCACCTATGACATCTAAATGGCAGACCCTCATAGTCCAATGGTTGCTTCTGAGTTACATTTCCTTTGATGAGGTTGAGGCACTCCTTCAAATCCGTTCTTATGTTGATAGAAACCAATATTCATGCCACATCCCTCCTCTGGGTTTGCAAGTATGTGAAATATTCTTCCAGGTATGTCCCTATGACATTACCGAGGTCCTTTAGCGATGTTGGGTTCCAAAATTCCAACGGTAGGCCTGGTAATCATACCCATACGACCATTGTATCCATTCATTCACTGTCGGCATTGAACATGGGCGTCCATCTCTTCAACAGAATGGGTTTCATCCCATAGAACCAGTTTTGGTTCAATATTTTCTCGGCGTCATGCTTGTTGTCGAGGGTGAAAGTATACCAACCCTTTGTTAATTCGCCTACCTCTACCGCAGATGATAAGAGGTCTGTCCAATTTGTTTGAACCGATCCATTCATCTCTTCAAGGGTAGGGTGTCGGCCATGAATATTCCCGAAAACTACCCTATCATCCATATCTTTCTCTTCCTCAATGGCCACATTAACATCGCATACCATATCTAGGTTTCCACAGGTTGGTGCCAGGCACTTGTTCTGCCTCTTTTGCCTAGGGCTTCCATTTTCTTTGTCCTCCTCTATGGTTCCTACATATGGGTTGTGACTAGATTCTGAGCTTGAGATTGATAGAGATTCTTCAATGCCAGGTGCTGCTACCACTAAGTTAACAAAACCCTCTGCATCAATGCTAGCTGCTGCTACCACCGAGTTGAGAAAACCCTCTGCGTCAATGGCTTCAATGGCTGCGATAGTTGATTGTGGAGGAGGTGGTTCTGACCTGTTAGCATTAAAAAAATCCCCCAATTCTCCGATGGTTTGATTGAGTATTGACACATCTAGGTCCATATGGAGGAGAAAATCAGTGTGTACTGCTCCAGATGGTGAGAAAACTGGGCCATGGAGGAGAAAATCAGTGTGTGCCGCTCCAGATGGTGAGAAAAATGGTCGTGTGTTGAACGAACCCCCGAAAGAATCCAGTGATGGGAAAAATGTAGGGTTTTCAGCTAAAGGTTCTATGGTAGCGCTTGTTGATGGGGATAGCAGAAAGATAGTGGTTAGCAGGTCGTTTTCTTGCTCTGCCTCTCGGTTGTCCATGCCCTCCTGATTTTCCATGGCTACAGCGACCCTTCCAGCTAGCAGATGTTTGTTCCTGCGGTCAGGATGAACTAGGCTGGGTAGGAATGAACTAAACCAAAAAAGAAACATTTCATATAAAAGCAACAAAAAAAAACAATTAAAAATAAAAATTAAATTATAAAAATCAAATAAAAAAAAATTAATTCTATTTAAAATTAAATTCCATTAAAAATATAATTCAAAGTTTTTTATATAGAAATGAAATAAAAAATAACTAAATTACATTCCAAGTCTTTTATATAAAAATGGAATAAAAAATAAATAAATTACATTAAATAAGACTTAACATTATATTTCTCATTTTGAAGATTTATTTTCTTTATTTAAAAAAATAAAATGAGAATGCATAAAAAAATATAAAATGTTAAATTTGAAAATGAATACGATCATGATGTTGATGATGGATATGATGGTGATGATGATGATGATCATCATCATCATCATGAAAACGATGATGATCAACATGATGAAGACGATGATGATGGAGACGGTGATGAAGATGACAATTATGGTGAAGAGGGTCATGATGATGATGAATATTATGGTGATGATGGTGACAATGAAGATGATGACCATATTCACCCTCACAATCACAATCCACCATCTTCACCATCACCATCACCATCCATGCTCTTCACCATCACCATCCACGTCACCATCATGACGATTATGGTGAAGAGGGTGATGATGATGAAGATTATGGTGATGATGGTGAGTATGGTGATGATGAATATGATTACCATATTCACCATCACCATCACCATCACCATCCATCATCTTCACCATCACCATCCACATCACCATCATCACCACCGACATCACCATCATCACCACTGTGACCACCATCAGTATCATGATCACCATCGTCACCATCATGGTCACCATGACCATCATCACCATCATCATCATCACCACCATGATCATGACCATCATCATCCACATCACCCACATCACCACCATGACCACCATCATCACCATCACCATCACCATCACCATCATCATCATCACCATCACCATGGTCCTCAACATCATCATCATCACCATGACCCTCATCATCATCATCACATATAACATTTCATGTTACAATATTTTATGTCACTTATGGGGGTGACTATTACCCAAATCCACTTGGCAGCCTCCCAAACGTGTTTGAAGACAATGATGCTTAACATACTAGATGGGAAGTATTAGTGAAAATTGGGTCATGGTGCTCCATACTAATGTAATTGGAATTGAATTTTCAGTTGTAATTAAATTACGTTAAATAAGACTTAACATTATATTTCTCATTTTGAAGATTTGTTTTCTTTATTTAAAAAAATAAAATGAGAATGCATAAAAAAATATAAAATGTCAAATAAAATAATATATTACATTACTCATAATCTAGAATCACATATAACATTTCATGTTACAATATTTTATGTCACTCACAGGGGTGACTATAATGGATGGTGATGGTCATCATCATCACCATCATCATGATCACCATGACCACCATCACCATCACCATCACCATCACCATCACCATCACCATCACCATCATCATCACCATCACCATCATCATCATCATCATCATCACCATTACCATGACCCTCAACATCATCATCATCACCATGACCCTCATCATCATCACCATTGTCATCATCATCATCATCATCATCATCATGTTGATCGTCATCGTATTCATGGTCATGGTCGTGGTCATCATCATGTTGATCACGATGATGAAGACAATGATGATCAAAATGATGAAGATGGTGGTGATGATGCTTATGATGATGATGATGATGATGAATATGATGATGATGATCATCTTTTCCATCATCATCAAAATCATCACCGTCGTCATTTCCGTTGTCATCATCATCACGATGATGATGATGATGATTATGGTGAAGAGGGTGATGATGATGAAGATGATTACCATCTTCACCATCACCATCATCACCATCACCATCATCACCATCATCATCATCACCACCATGACCACCACCATCATTATCATCACCATCATCATCACCATTGTCATGATCACCATGACCACCATCACCATCACCGTTACTATCACCATCACCATCGCCATCACCATCACCATCGCCATCACCATCACCATCATCATCATCACCATCACCATGGCCCTCAACATCATCATCATCACCATGACCCTCATCATCATCATCACAGATAACATTTCATGTTACAATATTTTATGTCACTTATGGGCTTCACCATGGTCATGGTCATGGTCATCGTCATGTTTATCACGATGATGAAGATGACGACGACGACGATGATGATGATGATGATGCTGTTGGTCATCATCATGTCATCATCATGTTGATCATGATTATGAAGACGATGATGATGATGATGATGAAGATGATGATGATCATCATGAAGATGATGAAAATGATGATGATGATGATGACGATAATGAGGATCACAATGATGAAGATATCATCAGCGTCGTCATCATCAAGATTGTCATAATCTTCGTCATCATCATCATCATCATCATCATCAAACATGAATATTTGAAATAAACTAAGTTTTTCTTATTCTTAATGTTGGTGGATTACAAAACAAGTATCTTTGAAATACAGTAAGTTTTAGTTATTTTTAATGTTGGTGAAAAGTTCATATCACTACCTATATGTGGATATGTGTAGAAATTAACCTTCATATCTCTACCTACATATGGATGATGATGATAAAATAATATATATTATAAAAAAACATAATAAACATAAAATACATATAATATAAAATATGGATGACTCGTTATGCACAGTTCTAGGCAATTTGGAGAGTTTTATGAATTTTGGAGTAGCTCCCAGGGTTCAAAATTGAACCCGTCACAGCTTGTCAAAGGCCTCTCAGCACGTTAGAAAAGTGCCATTAAAAAAATGGCCATCATTTAAAATGTTAATTTTGATTTTTAACCATTTTTAAGGAAGTACATAAATTGAGTTTAAATTTCATTAAAAGGACATTCTTACAAATTACACGTCAAATATTAATTTTAACTTCCGTCACCTGCAAGCAACAAATGAGATTTATTAGAAAATAAATAATATGAATCTAGTCTAGGCATGACTCATATTTGTGTCAGCATGGGGATTGTAATCCACTCAAGTCATATGTGTTGTTAAGCATTTAATAAATTCAAGGCCAACATTTTAATATTTAAAAAGTATTATATAATAATGCAAATATAAAATATGTGAGACATTTCCATGAGTGATAATGAGAGTGGTATTGTGTGATACATTTCTATCAGCACTTGATAATGAGAATAGAATCGTGTATACATTCAAGAGAAAAAGTAGTATATAATAATGCAAATATAAAATATGTGAGGCATTTCCATGAGTGATATTGAGAGTGGTATTGTGTGAGACATTTATATCATCACTTGATAATGAGAATAGTATTGTGTATACATTCAAGAAAATGATGAACCATATTATATAAGAGCATGGTATATATGTGTGTGGAACCTTATATCATCAAAAAAAATTGAATGGAAAACTCAATTTCAACTTAGTCAAACTCATATTCGAACTCAAATCATGTGACATAATGGTATGGTATAGTTGGTCATCAAATTCATTTATAAAAGGTATTCATTTCTGATGGTTTCATTAGGTTTATGCAAGAGTAGAAATATTAAGCATTAAAAACACATATTGGTAGTTTCATTGGGGTTTCTCTTATAGTCGTGGCTTGGATTGATCTTGACCCCTTATCTAGTCATTCTTTCTAACAACTTGGAACTTATTATATCTTTACGTGGCCTCGATTTTGCAGTTGTCACTCAAACCAAACTTTATTTTCTAATAAATTCAAAAGTATTCCATAGTATTATATAATGTACATAATCCGTGAATCTCATTTCAACTTCCTTGAAAAATTTGAAATCAAATTGAATTTAATGGTTGCTGAACTCAAAAACCTTGAATGTACTATTTCATTTTGAAAAGAAATAATATAATTTGAAATTATTGTCATTGTATTAATTATGGGTTCAATGCTTTTTAAGTAGCATAAATTAAATTGAAAAACAATATATTATTTGACTTTTTTTTAATGTGTGATTAAGTTATTATTGTCAATTGAAATGTGATTTTTTTCGAAGCCTTTCATCATTGAAGGGCTATATCAATATACACCCTTCAAACCGAAATTAAGAACTACCCTTCAAATTTGATCCCTGGTAGCTCTTGTTTGTCATTTCATGGTGGCTCACGGGTTCAATCCAGGATTTAGGAGATGATGGCTCAGCGGGTAAGCATCACCTCATTCTTTTGTGCATGCTGTGATAGGGTTTTTTGGGCATGCTCTGATGTTTGTTGTGTATTTGTGGAAAAAAATCTACAACCACATCGATTCCAAACTGAAATGTTACATACCCTATATTGCCACATTACATTAGGATAGATGAGATCTAGCGGCAACATTATCTCTTGGATCACCGCAGCCCACCCATCATCGGAGCTGCAAGGGAGTAGGGACCAGTTTTATGTGAATAATCGACATGAATAGAGCAGTGGTTTACCTTCACAAATGTTGATGTATTTGTAACTTCAGAATGTATTCATCTATGTATCTTATGTCTTGTAACCTGATGTTTATTCCGAGATGTATCTATTATGTAATTGAGTGATGTTGTCATGCCCCGATGTTCCGATCGAGAGGATCTATAATGTAAACAAGTCCTGTCAAGTCATAGTGGGTAACCCTCCGATTGTCTAAGGGTTAAATTCCCCGCAGTTTCGGGGAAGTAGGGTTATTAGACTCTCCTAGTAGAGGTCGGCCCTAGTAGGGTTTTAGTCATGTTGGGATTAGGATAAATAGAGAACTGGAGTCTCTATTTATCACACAACTCATACACACTCAAGTGTAGTGCATAGTTGAGGAAGGAGAAGAGACTGGGGCTAGATAAGAAGAAGGATACTGATGTCGGAGATCACTTACTATTTTGGGCTTTTCTATTTTGGTGCTAATTCTATCTTTGAGGAAGTTACGGGGTTTTCTCCATTTATGGTGGTTTCCATGAGGAAAAACACTATGTTCATTGTCTCTTGTGTTTGATTGTTGTGCTTGTTATTCTCTTAGTTAAAGATCCTAATAATGCTAGCTTAATGTTGAAAAACTAACATGGTATCAGAGCTAACCTGAGAAGAAGACACTGTGCAGCCGCGAGAACTAGGGCTTCCTAGTTTGTGGATCTTCCTCCACAGATTTTCAACAAAATTAAGGTGGAATAACTTTCCTCCTTAGGGTGCATCTTTCTGTCGAAGCAAAATCCAATTCTGAGGTTTTTCAGTTTTGGACCTGTCACTACTACCGAAAATTAGGGCTTTTCACAGAAGAGGAATTTTTCAGTGAGCCCAAACCTGGATTGATATCCTCCCCAAAATAAAAGTTAGGGATAAATTTAAAGGCATTTGGGTGGACAGAACTTCAGAAAAGCAAAACCCTAATTTGCTCCTAATCCAGTACTGCAGGATTTCAGCTCCAAATCTAGATCCGACATCTTGACCTGGTAAGATCTAAATATTTTGTATTTCCATTTGAGGTTCTCATTTTAAAATGTCTCATCATACCAAGCTTGATGAAAAGCTTGAGGGAGATGATAACTTTCGAGCCTAGAAGTATAGGATCTCCTTGGTCCTGGAAGAAAATGAGTTAGACTCCTACATCCATGAGGAGATTCCAGTTCCAGAGGGAGATGAGGCTAAGTCCTTGCATAAGAAGAATATGGTTATGGTGAAGAGGATCATTGCTGATTCTATCAAGGATCACCTTATCCCACAAGTGTCCTCCCTCAAGACACCTAAAGCTATGTTTGATGCCCTAACCAAATTGTTTAAAGGGAAGAACATAATCCGAAAGATGACTCTGAGGAATCAATTGAAGAATGTGAAGATCCAAAATGCAGAGACCATCTAGTCTTACTTCACAAGGGTTTCTCAAATGAAGGAACAATTGGAAGCAGTAGATGAAGAAGTGAAGAATGCAGAAATTGTGATGACCACCTTGAATGGTCTCCCTAGGACATGGGACTCTTTCATTCAATGGATCTGTGCTAGAAAGAAGTTAGTCAAGTTCAACAGACTGTGGGAAGAATGTTCTTAAGAAGAAGCTCAGATAGCAGCTCGAGAAGAGAAGATGGGAAGTGAAGATCAAGCTCTCACAGTACAATCCAAGAAGTTTAGATCCAACCATCACAAAAGTAAGTACTCTCATCATATAAATAACTCTAGAAATCCTAGAGATAGGTCTAAGTACATTTTCTATACATGTGATGAAAAATGACACTTTTCTAGAGATTTTCCTAAGAACAAAAGTAGCTCTCACAAGAAGAAGGGACACAAGAAAAGACATCATGCTCATGCTGTAGAGGATGATGAACCTTCATCAAAGAGAACCATATATGAAAGTGAAGATTCTTCAAGTGAGGATGAATATGTTTTGATCTCCACTCTCACAGGTAACATTACTCATGGCAGTGATGATTGGATTATAGATAGTGGGGCTTCCAAACATATGACTGGATTCAAGGAATCCTTTGTGAAACTCTCAGAACATGAATCACCTCACAAGGTGAAGCTAGGAGATAACTACCAATATCCAATAAAAGGTAGTGGGGAATATTCTTATAAGCTAGACTCTGGAAAGTATATAACAATGAAGGAAGTGTTGTTTGTGCCAGGAATCAAGAATAACCTTCTCTCCATATCAGCATCGGATGCAAAAGGAATGAGGGTTGCATTCATAGATGGTCAAGTCATCATGTGGCCAAAAGGAAAGACTATTGATGATGCAATAGTGATTGGTGAACAAAAAGGAGGTTTGTACAAATTGAAGGGCCATCCAGAACAAGCTTTGTTCCATGACACAGTAGAGCCAAGTGAAATTTGGCATAGAAGGCTTGCACATGTGCATTACAGAGCACTACCTCTTGCAAGCAAAGCTGTTGAAGGTCTTCCAGAAATGCAAGCAAAACATGATGGGGTCTGCAAAGGATGTGCAAAGGGAAAGAACACAAAGAAGACATTTCCAAGTAGCGAAATCAAAGCAAAAGGAATCTTGGAAATCATCGACTCTGATGTATGCGGTCCTATGTCATCAAGCTCACTAAGCGGGTATTCATATTATGTTTCTTTTATTGATGATTTTTCTAGGAAGAAATGGGTTTACTTCATGAAGAACAAAGATGAAGTATTCAGCAAATTCAAGGAATTCAAAGCCTTGATTGAGAACCACACTGAAAAGAAGATCAAGAATTTTCGATCAGATAATGGAGAAGAATTCACTTCAAATGAATTCAAAGAGATATGTAAAGAATCAGGGATTAAGAGGGAGTTGTACACTCCTTATAATCCTCAACAGAATGGGATTGCAGAATAGAAGAACATAACTATCATTGAAGCTGCAAGAGCTATGCTTCATGATCAAGATCTTCCTATACATCTTTGGGAAGAAGCTGCCAGAACAGTGGTGTATGTACAGAACCGTACTCCACATAGAGTACTCGAGAACAAGACTCCTGAAGAAGTATTCTCCAGCAAGAAACTAGAAGTTAGCCATCTCAGAATATTCGGTTGTCCTGTGTACATACATATTCCAAAAGAGAACAGAACAAAATTAGATCCTTCAGGAAAGAAGGGTATATTTGTGGGATACTCTGAAAGATCGAAGGCTTACATAATCTATTTCCCAGGATACAAGAATATTGACATCAGTAGGGATGTGACATTTGATAAAGACACAGCTTACAAAAAATATAGAAAGAGACCTACTGAAGAACCTGAAGAAGTAGAAGCACCTAGAATTCATGACACAACCATGAATGAATAAATTCAAGAAGAAGATCGAGAATTTGAAGAACCACAAAGACTTGTAGATCCACCTCTGGAGAAGAATCCTCATAAGAGGAAACCTGCTTGGGTACGAGAACTTATCCAAGGTGTGGAAAGATATGGGGCTCTAGAAGAGAATCACATAGAAAGAAAGGCAACCAGATCCTACTCCGGGTATGTAGCTTTACTATGTGATTTCATTGACAAAGAACCTTCCAGTTATGAAGAAGTGTCAGAAAGGAAAGAATGGAAGGATGCTATGATCAAAGAATATCAATCAATCTTGAAGAACGATGTTTGGGATGTTGTCCCAAGACCAGAAGGGAAGTGAGTTGTAACTTCCAAATGGATCTACAAGATCAAGCATGCTGCAGACGGTAGCATTGAAAAATATAAAGCAAGATTTGTGGCACGGGGTTTCTCTCAGAAAGAAGGAATAGATTATGAAGAAACCTTTGCACCTGTAGCCAGATACACTTCCATTAGATCAGTACTAGCTCTAGTTGTAGTGATGAAATGGAAGATACACCAGATGGATTTCAAGACTGCTTTCTTGAATGGTGTAGTAGAAGAGGAAGTGTATGTGGAGCAGCCACTCAGTTTTGAGACACATGACAGGGAGTCCCATGTATGCAGATTGAAGAAATCCATGTATGGTTTGAAACAGGCACCTAGGACTTGGTACAGTAGAATTGACAGCCTTCTATCTAGTTTGGGCTTTACCAAGAGTAAAACAGATTCCAACCTATTCTACAATATTGAAGATGGCAACCCAGTGATGCTTCTATTGTATGTAGATGATCTGTTTGTAACAGGTATGGATGGATTGATTGCTGATACGAAGACAAAGCTTTCTTGCCGAGTTCGAAATGAAGGACTTGGGTATGATGCATTATTTCTTAGGTATGGAGGTGAGGCAGAGTATGGATGGAATATTTCTTGGACAAGGGAAGTATGCAGTAGAGATCCTAAAGAGGTTTGGGATGATGGACTGCAAGGCTATGGCCACACCTATGGCATTGAACCTGAAGCTATTGAGTGATGCTTCATTAGAGTCAGTTGATGCTATGATGTATCATCAGATGATTGGGTCCTTGATGTACCTGACGAACATGAGACCAGAAATTTGCTTTGCTGTGAACACTTTGAGCCAGTTCTTGATAGATCCAAGAAATGTTCACTTGATTGCTGCAAAGCATATTCTGAGGTACCTGAGGGGTAAATTTGATTGTGGGCTCAAGTATGAGTCAAATCAAAAGATTAACCTGGAGGGTTATGTCGATTCATATTGGGCAGACAGTGCCATCGATAGGAAGAGCACTTCAGGATGTTGCTTCAGTATGGGATCAAGTGTGATCTCTTGGTTTAGCAGGAAGCAATATTGTGTGGCACTGAGTACAGCTGAAGCAGAGTATGTCACAACTTGTTCAGCTAGTTGTGAGGAAGTATGGCTGTGGACGCTACTGTCTAATATATTTTATCTCCAGTTGGATGCTACTTGTATACATTGTGACAACCAGAGTTACGTGAAGTTGTCAAAGAATACAGTGTTCCATGACAAGTTGAAGCATATCGAGATCAAGTATCACTATATGAGGGATATGGTGTAGAGGGGAGCAGTGAAGCTCCAGTATGTTGCAACAGAGGAACAGATAGATGATGTGTTGATGAAGGAATTGGATAGGCTGAAATTCAAGTACTTCAGGGAGAAGCTTGGTGTTCTCTAGATCGAGGTTTCCTCCAAGAGAAAGTGATGAGACCCATAGCCATTTTGACATGGTGAGAGGATTGGTTCCTTCCATGGTCAGATGTAAGGGCTGAGCCATTCTTTCATAGTGAGAGGATTGGTTCCTTCCATGTCAGATATGAGTGCTAGCCATTCTATCGAGTAGGACAGATGTAAGGGAAACTGCCATTCTGGGAATGGAGGTACCTGGTCTGTCACCAAGAAAACTCAGTCTAGGACTGAGAATCCATTCTGATGTGATAGAGGGATGTGCTCCCACTTGATCAAATGTAAGGTTTGAACCATTCTATCATGGTTAAAGGATTAATTTCCTCCCATGTCAAATGTGCATGTTGGCAATTTTGACGAGTAGGTCAGATGTAAGGGCAACTGCCATTCTAGGAATGGAGGCACCTGGTCAGTTACCAGGTAGCTCAGTCTAGAAATGGGGGCCATTTTGATGCGATGGTAGGATTAGTTCCTCCATGATCAGATGTGAGTGTATGTCCTTTTTGATGCGGTGCTTCATGCATGGTCAGTTTATAAGTGCAGAGCCTTTCCAATGCGGTGTGCTTACACATGTTCGGATGTAAGTGCAAAGCCTTTCCGATGCGGTGTGCTTGCACATGGACGGATATAAGTGTTGATACTTTCTAACAAGATGAGGTCAGATGTGAGTGCTGAGCCTTTCTGACAAGATGAGGTCAGATGTGAGTGATGGGCCTTTCTGACAGGATGAGGTTAGATGTGAGTGTTGGGCATGCCTTTTTGACAAGATGAGGTCAGATGTAAGAGCTGGGTGGGCTATTCTGACTTAAGTATCAGATATAAGTGCTGATGAATACCTACATCAAGGGTAGGCCTACAGGATTGACTCTGTAGAATTTCCTATGACGAGAAGAATCGAGATAGCACCATTATGAGATATCATATGATGATGATCCAGATCAAGTGATCCAGATGAGATGATCCAGACTTGATGATGATCCAGATCGAGGAATGATCCAGCAGTGATGAGCCAGTAGTCATGATGATGCAAATCCCATGATAAAGAAGAAGAAGATGACTTGAAGATGAAGAAGATGAAGAAGACTTGAAGACTAATAAGACTTGAAGATGATGAGATGATCTAGTTGATGCTGACAATAATACCAATGCTGCAAATTGTGTCGAAAGAATACCTTCCTAGTTAAGAGGGAGTCTTGATGTATTTGTAACTTCAGAATGTATTCATCTATGTATCTTATGTCTTGTAACCTGATGTTTATTCCAAGATGTATCAATTATGTAATTGAGTCATGCTGTCATGCCCCGATGTTCCGATTGGGAGGATCTATAATGTAAACAAGTCCTGTCAAGTCATTGTGGGTAACCCTCTGATTGTCTAAGGGTTAAAGTCCCCGCAGTTCTAGGGCACTAGGGTTATTAGACTCTCCTAGTAGAGGTCGGCCCTAGTAGGGTTTTAGTCATGCCAGGATTAGTATAAATAGAGAACTGGAGTCTCTATTTATCACACAACTCATACACATTGAAGTGTAGTGCATAGTTGAGGAAGGAGAAGACACTGGGGCTAGATAAGAAGAAGGATACTGCTGTCGGAGATCACTTACTGTTTTGGGCTTTTCTATTTTGGTGTTGATTCTATCTCTGAGGAAGTTGCGGGGTTTTCTCCATTTATGGTTTCCCCAAGGAAAAACACTATGTTCATTGTCTCTTGTTTTTTATTGTTGTGCTTGTTATTCTCTTAGTTAAAGATCCTAATAATGTTACCTTAATGTTGAAAAACTAACAACAAATAGTTTCCAATATTTATTGTGCGCCAAGATTTTGTTAGAAGAATCAGAAACCTAAATTGAATGAGATGAATCCCGCACTCGGTTTCTCAATGTTGGAATGAATTTGATTAACCACCCAGTTTCCAAAATTGATTGAACTTGGTTTATGGATGAATGGATTTTTCTTCGTGTCATTTAGAACGTCCATGTCTATATGTATTTGAGCTATGCATCAAATTGAATGGATACCATATACAATAGGGTGGTTCTCTGAAGTGTTGGGTTATCCACTTGTTGGGGCGCGCACCCTAACGGTCCTTAAGGTGGGTAACTCCACGGAGTTATGGGAGTTTGTAAGTGAAATTACGAATCAAAGAAGTCTTAGGGGTGTCGAGGTTGAGTAAAAACCTCCTTTTGTAATAAACCCATGGTTTAAGTCCAGGGTTTAGGGTTCAGGGTGACCATGGTTTAAGCCCATGGTTTTGTAATAAGTGCACTATAAATAAGCACTCTTGTAAAGAAGTCAGTTTAGGCTTTTGATGTAAGATGAATTAATGCGAAGCTAAGGCTATTTTGTAAGAGAAGCTTAAGTCCTAACTATGTGCGTGGACGACCTCTGTAGCTGTGTGCACAGAGGGTTTTGGGTGATAAAGGAAATCTGCAGCTGTGTGCACGGCTTTGACGACTTGAAGGGATATGCAGCTGAGTGCGCAGATCAGAACTATGGTTTTTGTAAAGAGTTGAATAAAACACAGTTCTGTGGATGTAACCCCTAAACTGGGGGTGAACCATGTTATATCGTGTGTTGTGGTTTTTGTTGTGTTGTTGTTGTGTTCTTTTATGCATTGATAACTATATATCTAATAAGTAAGATCACTGCTAAATACTAACTTCGCTGGAATTCCCAGTAAAGGGTTAAGCAAGGCACTGTTTGTTTATCTAACCGCGAAGCTAAATAAGTAACTATTAAAGCTATGCATTTTATGATTATAATTGTTAGAAGCTAAGGTATAGTAATATCCCTCTTCTGCTTGCAGAAACCTGATTCTGCGGCACCCCATAGCTATTTCAGGTGAGACTGCAACCTATTCGCAAGTTGTTGCTGAAAGGGCCAACACTGTGGGTCTTTTGTTGGTGTGAAGTTAATGGTATAAAGCCCGGGTCTGCCCTATAGCCCAACAAATTGGTTTCGTTTCCAGTTGAACTCAGTATCTGCTCAAGAGGGGTTTACATCGTACCTCGAGGGCTATGTTCTGGAGACCCTCTGTGAAGGAAATCGATGATTGGCTTGATGAGACTTATCTGAAATTCACTGAGCAAGAGAAAAAAGATCCGCGTTGTAGTGCAAATGACTTTTTACAAAGGTATGTTTTCTATGATGTTTATGAAATTTTCTTTCGTAGTATCCACATAGAGTTGCACTAGTGGTAATCCAGGTTAACAGAGCGAAGGATGAACTTCCAAGAACGTCAGTTTCCTGATTGGACCCCTGCAAGAATTAATATACTGAAAAGGGTGAACAACGAGATATCCCACGCTGTTGATTTCTGGACAATGCGAACCCTTGAAGCATTTGTGACGGAGTTCGCCATCGACACGAGTACTTCCTTTAGTGAAGCCGAGTGACAGTTTCTCAAAGGACCAAGGGGTAAGTTTTTGAATTCATTTAGTTTGAAAATTAAAATGCTATTAGTTGAAAAAGGTATATTGCTCATTGAATCAGACTGTTAGATTTAGTATTACTAACCTATGTTTTCAAGTGAAAATACCTTCGACGAGCAAAGTGGTTTGCTGCGAAGTGGAAAAAGGTACAAGATAGATTTTGGATCCTATTCCCAGGGTTAGCATACCAAGTATTTCCCTGTAAATCCCATAGATTCAGAACCCCAAGAAACCCCTTCTGTTGGAAACCCTTCAGTAACCCCGCAGCGTAGACCTGTTATCCCTGAGAACCCGTCGCCCTCTGACAGTAACCCTAGCTCGAGTATTCCTGTCGCAGGTCAGTCTACCCCAGTAAGCTCCCCCCCGCCTACTTCCAGTCCCCCTCCAACCCCCCCTAGATCCCCTATGGCCCACATGCATGATGATTTTAAGCTCCCTATTTTCAAAGGAACTGGATCAGAGGATCCAGAGCAGTTCTGGTTTTTATGTGAAGCAATGTGGACTGCTAAGACCATTACGGATCATGATACAAAACGAGCGTAGCTGGTTACTTCCTTCAGAGACCGCACTATGACTTGGTTCATGAAGTTTTCCAGCACTCAGAACCATGCCTTGGCTGATATAAAAGCGGCAATGATAAAGGAATTTAAGAAGTTGAAATCAAAGTCCCAGTGTATCACTGAATTGAAAGAGATTCAGCAGAGGCGTGGAGAATCAGTGTGGGACTTTTATCAAAGATTCAAAGTTCTGCTGGACCAAGTCAATTTCCCCATTGGACCTGTGCAGCACAAGGAATGGTTCATTGCAGCGTTGCTACTGCATATCAGAACTCCCCTCATGCAACAGAAGGTTGCTGACCAGCAGGAGGCTCTGGAAATCGCGATGAAGCTTGAAACCACTCCTGTCGAAGATAATTTTGGTATTGCTCAAATCCAAGCACAGTTGACAGCAATGGCTCTGGAGCTTCGTGATATGAAGAAAGGAAAAACCAGTCGCGAAGAGGTTTGGTGTACACAATGTCAGACAGAAGGTCATGACAAGGAATAGTGTCATGTGGTAAGAAATTACCTAAATACTGGTGTGCCAAACCCGTTAAACCCTACTGTTCTATATTGTGAGATCTATCGGACAACTGGCCAGCATCGACCTGAGAATTGCTATCTGCTACAGAGGTATGTCCAAGTCCCCACGAACCCCTATTGTAACTTCTGTAAGTCCGTAGGACATAATGAAGATGAGTGTCGCAGTTATGACCTCATGAGAGAGCGCTCCTATGACGCCTATTGGGTACAAAATGAGGGACAGAGAAATGATGGCTATGGTTACAACAGTGGTGCATCAGGTAGAGGTGATTTTGGAGGTCGTGGTCG
Organism: Pseudotsuga menziesii; assembly: GCA_001517045.1. NCBI lineage: Eukaryota > Viridiplantae > Streptophyta > Pinopsida > Pinales > Pinaceae > Pseudotsuga > Pseudotsuga menziesii. The sequence goes on along the minus strand of LPNX010906082.1, from coordinate 103,744 downwards.
TGGTGGTATGGTCGAAAGAGGAAGAGGCCAGGTTGTGTGTTACAACTGTAACCAGGCTGGGCATCTAGCGAGAGACTGTCGGAACCCAACTACGACATGCCGGTATTGCCGAGTAGAAGATCATGTGGTTGAGTAGTGCCCATAGTTGATAGCGAAGATTTAGGAAAGAAAAAGTGCCCCTACTCAGAATATTCAGATGATTTACGTTGAGAAAAGACCCGCCCTAGCCATTAATGTTGTTACTAGGAGTGGATCTATGACAGAAGAATAGAACAAGGAGAAACAACCTGCCGAGGCTTGGGATCGGAAGGCCCCTGAAAAAATCCCAGCATTTGATATCGAAAGAGAAAAAGAGACATTCATGGAAGCCAAGAGAGATTTTGCTGCTCCTAGCACATCAGTAGCACATGCGCAACAACATCAACAGCAGTCGCAGCCGTAAGAAGCTTCGACAGACAAAGTAAGTACACTGTCCTCCTTTTTACAGAGTTGTCTGAAGCTCTTACGAAATCAGAATTATTTAAGTGAGTTGCAGAAAGTTCTTGCTTCTTGCGAACCTCAGCAAATTTTTGGTCAGGAAAAAGCTGTTAATAGAGTCAGGAGAACTGGCAGGGAAATGATATTGAATGCTTAGATAGGAGAGTATGATATGACTGATGTTATCCTGGACCTAGGATTCGAGGTAAATGTCTTAACTAAGCAAACCTGGGAACAAATGGGAAAACCTACCTTTGATTGGTCCCCTATACAGTTGAGATTAGCCAATCAGCAGAAGATTGTGCCCCTAGGACGACTCCCTAATGTCCCAGTAGATATTGATGGTGTCTGTACTGTAGCAGACTTTGAAGTTATTGAGATCATTAACGATAGAAACCCCTATCCATCCTTGTTAGGAATTCAATGGGAAATGGAAAATGCTGCAGTCATTAACCTGAAGAAGAGACAGATGACTTTTAAAGGGAAAGAACTGAGAGTCATAGTCCCATTGGATCCTTCTCAAGGAGAGAGATACACAGAGCCAGTAAGAGATGAATACCAACATGTTTTGGACCACATCTACAATATCACAGCGAAGGAAGAAGATTATGTTGACCCTACTTCCAAAGGTATCATGGATGGGCAGTGTGACAGCTCCTGCATGACAGATTCAGATGATGGCCTAGAGAATTGGCAGAATAGACTATATGAGCTACATGGCCATCGATGTGCCAGAATTACCAAGTCTCTCAGATGGCTTGGCTCACAGACAAGAAACTTACCTTCTTTTGATGGTTCGACAGATCCCGAAGAGTTTATTGTGCAATTCTCAGAGCATGTACCAGATTCACAGAAAATGGAGACTCTAGATTTAGCATTCAAAGACACAACAGCCAAATGGAGGAATGGTCACAAAAAGTACATTCATAGTTGGGAATCATGCCAGAAGTCCCTTTACCTAAGATTTAGGGACCAACCTCAGGAGGTGCGAAGCAGGTTTAAAGGTAAGACTAATCCTCAGGGACATTTGGAGCAATGCTATGAGGCATGGAGGCATGTACCTCATGAAGAATGGGTACATAGGTTTGTGCACACCCTGGAACCTATAGCAAAGAACTGGTATGCGGAGGTCGAGCTTCGCCATGGTACTATAAGTTGGGATTGTCTTGTTGATAGTTTTGTGCTAACATTTTCTATTAATGAGGTTTCTCCTACTTTGGACGCAACTGTTAGGTTGATCCACACTAAAGTATTTGATGATCAAGAAATAGCAGAATACCAACCTGATTGGAAGGCACAAGAAGCCAATGCAGTAGAATGTTATAACCTCGCAATTGACGAGGATGACGATCCGCGCAACGTTAACATTCCTGAGTCAGAAAGACACTGCGAAGTACATGGACCAGTAGTTGAGGCACTTGAAGTGACTCAACCCCTGAAGACACGGACCATAAACATTGGGTCAGAAGAAAACCCTAAGTATGCTACCATTGGAGATTATTGGGATGACAAAATGGTAAGCAAGGTGACCCAACTTCTCCATGAATATCAGGATCTATTTCCGACGAAGTTCTCAGAAATGAAAGGTATCCTTGGTGATATAGGAGTGATAAAGATCCCTTTGAAACCTTATGCGAAGCCTGTGAAATAGTGCCCTTATAGGCTGAACCCTAAGTATAAGGAAAAAGTCTGAATGGAGTTGGATAAGATGCTTGCTGTAGGAATCATTGAGCCTGTTGAAGAGTCCGAGTGGGTCAGTCCTATGGTGGTGCAATAAAATAAGACTAAGGGAGAAATCAGAATCTGTGTCGATCTGAGGAAGCTGAATGATGCCTGTTTTCATGATCCTTTCCCCACTCCCTTTACAGATGAATTTTTAGACAATGTTGGAGGTCAAGAAGTGTACTCTTTTACTGATGGATTTTTAGGTTACCATCATATTCAAATTGCTCCATAATATCAACATAAGACAACCTTCGCTACAGAAATGGGATCCTTCCAGTATACAGTTATGCCCTTTGGATTGAAGAATGCACCTGCCATGTTTTCTAGAGTAGTCATCTCTTCTTTTAAGGAATTCATACATAAATTCTTAGAAGTTTATTTTGATGATTGGACTTTTTTTGGGTTATTAAAAGACCATATAGCTAGTTTAAGACTTATGTTGGACAAATGTAGACAGCATCAGATTTCCTTGAACTTGAAAAAGTGTATCTTCTGTGCCCCTTTTGGAATTCTGCTAGGTCACATTGTCTGTAAGCAAGGATTGATGATGGATCCTGCGAAGATATCCATTATTGTGAACCTTCCACCTCCGAAGTCTGTTAAACAACTGCGCACTATGCTTGGTCATATTGGTTATTACAGGAAATTCATTAAAGGATATGCTCAGATAACAGCCCCTATGGAAAAGCAGTTGAAGAAAGATATTAGGTTTGAATGGACACCCGAGTGTCAAGCAAGCTTGGATATTTTGAAGGAAAAGATGGTAACTGCCCCTATCTTAGTATTCCCTGATTGGAATAAGGAGTTTCATGTAGATGTCGACGCATCCTCAATTGCTCTGGGAATAGTATTGGCTCAATCAGGTGAAGGTAATATCGATCATCCTATTTCTTTTGCAAGTAGAAAACTGTCCACAGCAGAAAAAAAATTATACTACTACAGAACGAGAAGGTTTAGCTATGGTTTATGCATTACAGAAGTTTCAACATTATCTGTTAGGATCTCATTTTAAGATGTTCACTGATCACTCTGCTTTGAAGTATTTGGTTAATAAGCCTATGCTAGGTGGAAGGATATGCATATGGTTGATTCTGTTTCAGGAATATGACTTTGAGATCATAGTCAAACCTGGGAGACTGAACCTAGGTCCTGACCACTTGTCGAGGCTCGAGTCAGGAGAAGAGCCCATTAGCTTGGACGAAGGTCTTCCTGATGCCCAGTTGTTTTCCATCCAGATGGTTGATGATTATTTCCAGGATATTGTTCAGTATTTGTCTATAGGTTTTGCACCCGCCAAAATGACAACGCAGCAGAAGAAACAGCTGGTGGTTAGAGCAGCCGACTTTACCTTAATAGTAGGACAACTATATAAGATGGGACCAGATGAAATACTACGCAGATGCATCCTGGAGCATGAAAAGCCATTAATTTTAGCTGAGGCACACTCTGGCGCAGCAGGAGGTCATTACGCAGGAAAAGATATAGCACAGAAGATTCTGACAGCCGGATTGTGGTGGCCCACAATTCATAAGGATGCAAGAGAATATTGCCACAGCTGCGACATTTGTCAGAGGACAGGCAAACCATCCAGGAGGGATGAGATGCCTCTAGTTCCGCAGGTAAATTTACAACCCTTTGATAAAGGGGCTATTAATTTTGTTGGACCTATCATTCCCCTTGAAAATAAATCCGGAGCAAGATACATTATTACAGCAACTGACTACCTTACTCGTTGGGCCGAAGCTCAACCAGTCAAGACCTGTAGTGCTGCTACAGCCGTGAAGTTTATCTTTGATAACATCTTGTCAAGATTTGGGTGTCCTAGAATTATTATGAGTGATCAACGATCACATTTCTTAAATAAGACTATTGAAGTATTGACTAAATAATTTCAAGTATATCATCAGAAGAGTACTGCCTATCATCCTCAAGCAAATGGAACTGCCGAAGCCTTTAACAAGATCCTTGAACACGCTTTGACGAAGGTTTGCAATGCTAACAGAAATGATTGGGACCTTAGAATTCCAGTAGTACTATGGGCTTATAGAACCACCTACAAGAAGTTGACAGGCCATACACCTTTTAGGTTGGTTTATGGATAAGAAGCAGTCATGCCCATGGAGTACATTGTCCCTAGCCTCAGAATATCTGCTTTTACAGAGATGGATGACCCAAATATGATGAAAGAAAGGCTGGAAAAGATACTAGAACTTGAAGAGGACAGATTCATTGCAGGGTTCTAGCAGCAAGTACAAAAAGCTAGAGAAAAATCATGGCATGATAGACACATCAAGAAGAAGTAGTTCCAGCAGGGTGATATTGTGCTCTTATATGACAGCAAATTCATGAAATTCCTGGGTGAGTTCAAGACACATTGGAAAGGACCATACATAGTGAAGAAAGTTACTGATGGTGGTGCAGTCTAGTTAGCTAAATTGAATGGAGAAATTTTACCTTCCATGGTGAATGGAAGTAGGTTAAATAAGTACAGGGACAAACCGGGACCCCTTGATCAGGATCAGTAACAACATGAAGGACAGTCTAAGTACCAAGAACAATTGGAATTGGGTACTAGACTATAATGAAGCTGTTCTCAAAGATACGAAGTGTTGAAGACTGTCAAAGTCTGAAGGTTGAATTTTGGTTTCCGTATCGGTCAGGATGGGTCGAAGGTGCATATTGTGTCGAAGGTAATTATCAAGGAAAAGTTGAAGTTAGTAGTTATGTCGAAGATCAAAGGTGTGTCGTAGCCTAAAATGTGACGGATGGGACAAACTACACTTGGCGGCACCGGCACAAGAATTTCCCTAACTTCCTGCAATGATGAGATTTTGAGAAAATCTGGCACCATGTGGACAGGATTTCCGCCACTCCATTAGATTCGGCATCATTAATGCACCATGATGACATATTCTATTGCAGGATTCTATAGGATGCTACACCGGCCTACGACTCCTGCATTGTGCATCTCTTTGAGTTTCTTCAGTTAGAACTATGTCGAATGATCGTGAAGTCCAGGAGTTATTACAATTGGTCAGGAAGAGAGCTCTGCTGAAACTTCTGAGCAATCCACCCGTGTAGCCATGTTCGACCAAGGCACAAATAAAGGCAAAAGTTTTCTCTAAGAGGAAGGAAGAAAGGCAGAAGTGTGCTCTAAGCCGCACGAAGAAAAGCACCGGTCTTCACAGGAAGCCTCTGAAACATCCCAACATGTATCCTCCTGGTTTGGTAGAACCAAGGCGGCTGTTTGTCTTATGCACCTTGACACACAATTCTGGGGACCCTAAGTTGTGGATGGTCAAATGTTCGGCAAGCAGATCGAAGGATGGGGTCGCTGATAGATCCAGAAGGCCTTAACTAGCATAAATCTTACGAAGGAAAGGAAGAAGCAGACGACAACCACATGTATGGCTTCAGCAAGCCACACACTATGTTTCACCAACATGATTCTACCACTAGAAAAGCAGCTGAGTGTCCCGGGACAGGACACTGGTGAGTCTTAGGGGCCTGTTGGGGCGCGCACCCTAACGGTCCTTAAGGTGGGTAACTCTACAGAGTTACGACTCAAAATAGTCTTAGGGGTGTCGGGGTTGAGTAAAAACCTCCTTTTGTAATAAACCCATGGTTTAAGTCTAGGGTTTAGGGTTCGGGGTGCCCATGGTTTAAGCCCATGGTTTTGTAATAAGTGCACTATAAATAAGCACTCTTGTAAAGAATTCAATTTAGGCTTTTGATGTAAGATGAATTAATGTGAAGCTAAGGATATTTGTAAGAGAAGGTTAAGTCCCAGCTGTGTGCGTGGACGACCTCTGCAGCTATGTGCACAGATGGTTTTGGGTGATAAAGGAAATCTGCAGCTGTGTGTGTGGCTTTGAGGACTTGAAGGGATCTGCAGCTGAGTGCGCAGATTAGAACTGTGGTTTTTTTAAAGAGTTGAATAAAACACAGTTCTGTGGACGTAACCCCTAAACTAGGGGTGAACCACGTTATATCGTGTGTTGTGGTTTTTGTTGTGTTGTTGTTGTGTTCTTTTATGCATTGATAAATATATATCTGATAAGTAAGATCACTGCTAAATACTAACTTCGCTGGAATTCCCAATAAAGGGTTAAGCAAGGCACTATTTGTTTATCTAACCGCGAAGCTAAATAAGTAACTATTAAAGCTCTGCATTTTATGATTATAATTGTTAGAAGATAAGGTACAGTAATATCCCTCTTCTACTTGCAGAAACCTGATTCTGTGGCACCTCATAACTATTTCGGGTGAGACTGCAACCTATTCGCAGGTTGTTGCCGAAAGGGCCAATACTGTGGGTCTTTTGTTGGTGTGAAGTTAATGGTATAAAGCCCGGGTCTGCCCTATATCCCAACAACACTATAGAGTATCACTGAAGAGGTTAAAAAATCCACTCTATAGGATCTCCAAGAACTAACATCATTATTTGTCCATTACTATAAAGGAGATGTACTAGAAGATTTTCCTGGACTTGTGGATTTCACCATTAAGTTGAAGCCTAATATACGTAATTCTGTGGACCTTTTCAAAGATAATTTTGCACACTTTGAAATGGATAACAACATGTTAATGATAATTCTAGGTAATGATAAAAATCATAAGACAGAAGTAAAACTTCACCCTCAGCACTTTTAATCCTGGGCAATGATTAATAATTTTAGGTGTGTATGTACAGTCCATCCACCCTCTGCCCTAAGTCGCTGCCTCAAATTAATTCTCAACAAACCACAAAAAAATTAATTTTCAATGTAATCTCAACATAAATAACATCAGCCCTAGGTTTGTTGCAACCGTGGAGAAGACACCCTAGGCATTAAAAAGGAACTATTGTGCACATTTAGGCAAATTGGAGCTGCATATAATTATGAAACTACATGTATGGTGATGAGCAGCAATTGGAGGCTACCCTAATCAAGTCAGTCCTTCAACAATATACCTCATATAGGTCATATCATTGATGTATCTCAAGATACTGTCAACAACAATAACATCCACCTTCAACCTTGTCACAAAGAATGGAAACCTTGTTTCAATAGCGAAAAAAAGGTAGGTCGGATTGATTCTTTTATTATGAAAGAAGGTATGTCAGATTGATGGTTGTACTCCTAAATTTTGTTGAAGATGTTAATCCAACAAAATGACCATTTCGATTTTTTCACCACTTAATTTAGGGTTCTTCCCCTCGGCCTTTGAAATTTATTTGATGCAATTTATGTAACTTCGATTCTTCAAATTCATGATATAGCAAGCCTTGGGCATACACATTTTGTATGTACCTCAAATGATAGATGGATTGTGCAATAAACTTGTCCCAATATCTTGATTCGACCGTGAGGTGCCTAGTTCATTGGAAATTGGTTAGGTAATACTTGGCCATTAATGGAGAACATGAATCTTATGGTTTATGCTTTGGGTCTTAGAGCAAGTACTAGGTACTTTTATGTCCATTTTTTATTTGAACATTTTATGTCAAATGTCACTGTGTTTGATTTTTGTTTGCCCCTCTTACATTTAACATGAGAAGATGAACTTTGTGGTTTAGACAGTTAGTTAGCTTTAGAATTATTCCCTGGTGTGAGCAATCTTTGATGTTTCCTTGCCCTTTTTCCATCCCCTTGGTTTACAAAATCAAACCATTCTTCATATGTTTGTAGAAGATTTGTCTTGATTTGACTGAAGCTCCTAGTACATGTAATAGACTGTTCTGGTTGTATAGACTATTGAAGATTAAAAAGGTTGCATTTATCCCTATAAAATTATAGTGAACCTATATGTGGTGTTGAAGAAGCTAACCTCAACCTATTTGATGATGGAGTAGAGAAGGACAAATTCGAGCTTCTCTTCTTGAAGCCTTTTGTATATGCTTAATAATAACAACACAAACCAATTGATGCCTCTCAAAGAGTCTATAAGACTACAATTTGTTTCAAACCTCAAGTTTATGAAAACAACAACAATATCTTATACAAATGATGAGAGAATAATAAAATATCAACAAGCATTAGTGTCACTTGAAACATAGAGCATAGAATCTAGTGATAAAGAAGTTGATGGTTGTAACACCTCGGTTTTGACCCCATTTGCATGATGTATATAATGTAATTAATCATGGTGAGGAGCTAAAGGAAAAACCCCCACCATCGATTCGGTTGTGTATGTTTTGGCAATAGGGATAGTTGTCGATGGTATATCGTGCTATCCAGCACATTGTAGTTTGGCATCATGTAAATACACACATCAAATAAAATAAACCACAACCAGCTACGACGGGGCAACGTTGAATGAAAAGGGCATGATTCCTAAGGTTAAGGGGGGGGGGATTGTCTAAGCCATGGGATCCATAGGGAGTTTTCCATGTGTCAAGCACTCATTTAAACTTATGTTGTTTGTTAGTTGGGGGCAGTTATTGCTGAGTAGTGGTGGGTGTGGCAGGACTGTCAGTCCTGGACCACGTGCCCACTCCACCAGCAGACCCTCCTCTTCACGTCGCGTGGGGAAGAAGAAATGTTCACACTCCACTCTCCCGTGATTCCACCCTATGGAGGATTTGGTCTTGCTCGTTCTCACGCAGAGACTGTTCGGCTTCCTCATGTGGACCATTTGGGAGGATTCTTCATCGACTGATCAAAAAGGGTTGTTCTCTCTCCTTCTCGCGCACAGGAATTTTGCGTTAGTTTTACTCACGTAGGGAGTGGGAGAAATCGTGGCTGTCACTCAGGATTTTCGGGTGCAGGATCCATTCACACTCAGGGTTGTGTGCCTGTGGGTTCCATACCAGTTTCGGTGGTATGTGTATGTCCCCTTGCCAATTGTGGCCGTGTATGTTGTCTATTGTGGTCTGCATTTGTGGTGTTCCTCTGTCAATTCCAGGAGCTCGTTCTATCCCCATTTGCGGACTGTGTAATGCTCCCGTGGTTTCATTGTGCGTTCGGGGCTGTTGTCTTCCCACTGGGTTTTCTTCCACATTCATTAGTTAAGTTTTTCCCAGTCTATGCTGGGAGTTCGATTTCTTATCTATTGCAGACTGTGGATTGTTGTCATCATTCATTGTGAGGTTGTGGTTGTTGATGTACCCTGGTTTTGGGTTGTTGTTCAGTTGTTTTGGCCATGCTAGGGCCAAGAACAAATCTGAGTTGTCTTGTGGATCTAAACTGTGTTTCACTTGTTGGTTTGGATTGTCACCTGGTTGTCTTTGCCTTCTTCACAAAGCTGTGAATGGGTTGTTTTGCTGCGGTATGCAGTGGTTGGTATTCGGACTATTGTGAGTGCGATTAGAAGCTGGGTATGCATGAGAAGACTAGTGGTGAGGCCACCAGCTTGGCATTTAGCCTACCCTAGCTCCTTGATGACCTGGTGAACCCCACTGTGTGGGTTTGGATAATTGGAAAACCTTGGCTATGTGTAAGCCTGCATTGACCCTTATTCCTTGAGGAATCATGCCCAGCTCGAGGGTGGCAGTGTTGCTGAGAGATTAATGAGCACTCTGGCCTATGGTTGGGTGGAATGTTGCAGCAACGTAGCTAGTTGCGGGGCGAGTTCTTCATCAAAAGATAAGTACTCCTGACTATATCATCTCTGCAGTTATATCTACTAATTACATGAATTATGATGAACATGTTGAATGTTGAAATGTTATGTTTGCTTCTGCTGAATGCTGAGTAACTATGCATCTTTGTATGATGGATTATGTGTCTTGGTATGTATTATGTTTAAGTTTTTATTTCAGCATTGATATCTGTTCATGTTCATGGGGCTGTTTGCCCGTATGATTGGTGTTAGTAGCGTCCTCTTCATCAGTCGGAGGGTCGGGGATGTTACAATGGTGTTCTTCTTGACAACATTAGGTTAATATATGCCTCCTTGACTAGTGATCACAAAAGGATAAGAACTTGGGTTGAATTTGGAGGTGAAACAAATCATTTGCTAATTTGACTCCAAGTGGAAATAGAGGAAAGGTCCAAAATCCATTCAAGTTTAATATGGTTGGTTGGAGAAAAAGAGTTTGTCAGATTGATCAAAGTAAAATGGAAGCCATTTAACTCCACCCTATTAGAAAATTGACAAGAGAATATCAGAGGATGAACAACATTAGCATCACTTGAAACACATATCATAGCAATTAATGATAAATAGAAAAGGAAACAATCTCTTTAGGTAAGTGTTTTGAGCCTTGTCTCACTGTATTTAGAAGACAATTTCAAAGGATTCATCAAATCATTGACAAATGGCATGATATAGTTAATTTAAGAGCCTTTTGATTTATGCGGAATAGTATTTTATGGTTCTTTCTACTATGGGATTGCCTTAGGGTTGAATATTAATATGGGAAAACAAGTTAGCGTTTCCGTAGGGTTGAAAATTAATATGGGAAAACAAGCATCATCATGACAAGCTAAAAGGAACAAATCCACAAATATTACAGACTGATATAAATGTATTTAAAACATTGTTTTCATTCCTGAATGTGCCAAGTAGCAGATTTGGAAATTTGCGCTCTTCACCACCATGGATTATATATATATATATATATATATATATATATATATATATATATATGATTGTTGTAGGTTACCACTGGGAAATGTGCCTCCAAGAATGCCTGTAGCAACTGGTCTGATTTATTCCATTATTTTGGTGGTACCTATTTGAAATATCCCAACTCTGTTCAAGTTAGCGTTGCCCTAGTGTTGAAAATTAATATGTTGATGTTATACCATAAATTACTATGCAAAATTGTCTTAAATATGGGATGGAAAATTGTAAAATAATATTTCCAAATCAACACTACCTTCTAGGGTTCCATATTTGTCTTCAAGGATAAACTTATGACATGAAGATACATACTAGATCGACATAAAACTGTGTTTCTTTGAGTAGTATGGGTGAAAAATAGAAGACTACAAATCAATGAGAAATTAGGGATAATATTCATTATAAAAGGACCTTTGGGTAGGCAGAAAAGGGAATCAATTCATCCTCCATTGGATTCCTTCAACCATTCATCTCTCTCCCTTCGTTTGTAGGTCTAAAAATATTTACTTTGGGAAAAAAGTACTTATACAGTTCGATCAAACCCATCACCTGTGAAAGATCCTGAAAGCAAGGATATTGTTTCATGTTTCACTTTTGTTTTCAAAAGGAAGAGTGAAAAGTTAGGAAGTACCAAAGCTAGTCATTATGTTCATGTGGAGTTAATATAGGGAGATAATCCATCTCTACTTTTTTGTTCTTGAATGGGAGCAATGATGAAACCACAACAATGGCTTATAGATGGATATTTAATAACCATGGGAAGATTCATGAGTTAGTCATAAGACATTCCATTGTAGTGTTGTAGGATTGCCACTATGCAAATAAGGCATTGATATGATAGTCACAAGCCCATTAATATGATAAATTACGGGAGACAGAAAAAAATCCCTACACAAATATTAACTGATAAGTATGGTTTTGGTGTATCATTTGTTGAATAACATCCTCTAACAATACTTGTTATTATGACTCTTAAAGGGTCCTACATGAGATCTAGGCACTTTTAGGTAAAATGGATAATCATTTACAACATCACAAAAACATTCATGGGAAAACTAAAAACCACTTACAACCATCAAAAGAAAGGGTTACAACAACAAAGAATGTAGATTAAGGAGAGAGGAGTGGCCAAGAAATTGAATAATCGGGCCAATGTAGAGTGGAGAAGTGACCTAGATGTTTGGAAGAAGAGATTAACCAAGATTCCTTGAAAAAGGAACTCATGTCAAAGATGTTTTTTGAGGGAAGTGACCAACATAACAAATTTGTATCACTTCTATCCGAAGTAAATGTAGATGAATGTGAAGATATGTTCTTTCAAGGAAATATTTGTGAGTAGATCATAGTGCCCATGTATAACATGATATTTTGTGAGCCCATGCAATACATTTTAGGAAAAGCAAATGCAAGCAATAAGTGAGAATGGAGACTTGTATGTAACTAAAAGAGGGGCATAAATTATAATTTTTAGGGCTACCAAATGCCCACACCTATTACCCAAACTCATTCTTGACAATATTTTTCTTTAGAAAGTAGGAAACTTTTACAAGTTTTTTGCTTATAAGTCTTTCCAAGTTTTTTGCTGTTATTTTTCTATGTTTTTGCCAATTTTTTTCCCGACCATGGTGCAGGTAGAACCAAAAAGGTATTTGTCAGACATGTCTTCCTCCAGCAAGGGGAGTTTGGGAAGGCTAGAGGAAAGTGAGACATCCATTAGGTCTAAAAGGGATATATCAACTAGATGTCACAAGATCAGAAGAAAATTCAATAAACACATGGAAATTTTTCTCAAAGGAGGGGGGTCATGTTTCGATGATGATGATATAGTGGGAGACATCAAGGTGCCCTTCAGGTACAAATACCTAGTGAAACAATGGGTGCCTAGGGATCTTCCTCAAGTAAACACTGATTTTTGTGTGAATGAGAGGATATATAGAATTGCACCATTGTCATTGCATGGATTGGGGTTGTTTTGCATGGATGGCATAAAGGTTGGATACGGTAGATGTATAGAATTGATGGAGTATGTTGGACCCTCATATACACAAAGTATGCATAGATATGGGTTGTCAATGAATTATATACAACTGAAAGACAAAGCTCAAAATAAAGGAGCAATGTTCTACATGAACGGAAGGCCAAAAACAACTGGTAATATTGTGGGGTTTATAAATAGTACACAACTGGAAACTACACTTAAGCAACCCAACTGCATATTCGAGTTGCGTGAAGGAAACTAGGTCTTTGTATGTGCAATTAAATCAATATCTGTTGGCGAAGAACTGCTTATTAATTACAATTTGAATCGTGTAGATACAAACACAGTTAGTATGGTTGTGGTACATGCAACAATTTAACCACCCTTTTATTAATTATTTTAACATCTATAGGATTTGTCATTAGCATGTAATTGTAATTTCCTACTTGTGTGGTTTTGTTAGATAATTTTTAGTATGTTTTTGATGCAGGTTTCTCTCAAGGGAAACTCTGTCTCCTTAGATGTTTGTAAACTTGAGTCAACGTGGCAGGTATACATCGATATTGCCAATGTAATAAATTTATGATGGACATACAGATTTGTTGTTATGTATTTTCATTAGTATTTCAGTTCATTTATATAATCTTGTCTATTTTCCATGCAGATTGTTGATTAGGGAATCCAACCGGCTATTGAACAGCCGACTACAGCATCGGGGCAACAGGAAAACATGAATGTAATTCTCCATTTCAAATACTTTAAAGTCATAAACATGTATATCATGTAGCATACTGTTTATTTTGTTATGTATTTTTTCATTTTTATGTTTGCGTTCATGATGATAATGTTGTCTACCTTTTTTGCAGGTTGATCGGGGAAAGTCCCCAACTGTTGATCAGACGAGTAGAGCCTCGAGGAAACCAATAAACCTAAATGTAATTCCACATTCTAAATACTTCAAAAATGTACACATATAAAACATGTAGCATAGTGTTTACTTCTGTTTTGTATTTGTTAGATTTTACATATGCGTTCATTGTGATAATGTTCTCTACTTTTTTTGCAGGTGGCTGATCGGGGTAAGTCCCCATATGTTGATCAGATCACACCCTCATCTAGGCATCAGGTAATCCTAGATGTGTTACTATGAATCTATCAAGATAGACATTTTTTGTTAATATAATTGTTTGCGCACACTATTGCTTCAAAAACTAAGCAATTTTTTATATATTTTTATTGCAGACAAGGGTTTTGGTTTATGAAACACCATCTCAAAACTCTTTACAAAATGAGGTCTCCCGGTTGATGAGAGATAGTGAAATTAGAGAGTCTACAAACTTGTTGAGGGTGCTACAAAAGACCAGGAAAAAACAAAATGAGGAATTGATTCTTCTGACATTAGCAGTTCCAAAAACATAAGGGATTGAAACAAGGATTCAATTGTTGTTACAACAACGTAAACAATTGGATGTAAGTTCTCTAATAATAATGTAAATTCATTTATAATAAATTTATAATATTTTATTTTATATGCTATTGAACTTATAATACAATGGTTTGAATTTACAACGTGCTATGGAGATTATTAGTGGTCGTCAAGGAAATGTTGATCCCAATGACCAAACCACTCCATGTACACCACATACTGCTCCCATATTGTCCACTGAACAATCGGCAACATGCTCTGCGACACCCTCGAGGGTAGCAAAGGGTGCAGCTGATGCTGCCCCACCCATAACAAATGCTGCAGAAGAAGGGGTGGATGCAGGGTTAGATAGAGATGTGAATGCATTTCCTGGATATTGTTGTGTCACTAGCACTAGTTCAATACAATGTACATTTTGGTGAATTAAGAACTGGTTCCAATAAAGATAGAGAGGATTCTAGGTCATTATATATTGTTCAATTTAGTTTTTATAATTTATTTCTAATATAACGATAATATTTTGTAATGTTGACTAATGATGGCATTAATGTTTTGCAAGAAAATGACATATTTTATAAACATATGAATGATTTGACAATGGATATCTTTGGGCCCACCATCCGCACAATGTGGAACAAGCAGCCAAAATATTTAAAAAGATGATCTGACTAATCGCTTGGTTGGTCTGTTTGGAAAAGATACCTTCGATTCATTGAAGGTCCTACAGAAGGATGGAAAACATCTGAAGATTGTTCGAGACCAGTATAGGGTTCACCTAGAAAATAACCCTAGGTATGAGCGCCCTCCAATGATTCTATCTGTGGAGTGGAAATCCCTTGTGGAAGATGGAAAAGAGAAGGGATTGAGAAAATCAGGAAAGATACCACCAGGAATAGGGAGGTATGCAATACAATCCAAAATGTAGTGGTAATCCTTATTATTACTAGTTTTTATATAAAATTTGGTACATCAACTAACGTATTTCAAAACTTGATTAGGCTCACGGACACATCTAAGGCCACCAAGGAAAGAATTGAAAAAATTGGCCAACACAAGCTTGGTCCTGGTGGTTGCTCTAACTTTTCAGCCCAATATGTAAGTATCACAAAACTTGAATCTGCAACCAAATATCATACAGATAATTATTTTCATTTTGTTCTGGCAGAAAATGTAAAATTAATGACATCATGCAAATATGAAGGCCGACTGGTTCAAAGACTTTCCCAGTGCGGGTTACATGAAGCTTGGCTTCGAACAAGGATTTGACGCCGTTGTTGAACACCGAAAAATCTTGTCTGGGCAGACTGCATGATATTTTCCTGATCCATATTGTGCATAGGTATGTAAAAACTATATAGTTTAATGATAAGTTATTAATTCTCATGCAATTTATTCCTTATAAATAAATTAACATATTCATTATTTATTCATTTTTGAGAAAGAAAGTAATGATCCCATTCATGTCGATGATGTACATGACCAACCAGACGAATATCATGCTTTGATTCTTGGTAATGAATTTATTAATGTGCTACTGTTTTGTATAGATAATTGTAGATGACGAACATTAATTCTAATTCTACACAATTCAACTGCAGAGCATGTAGATGCAGATAGCACTGAACAGGTTCATCCCGTACAAGATAATGTTGAACATGATGATGTGCCCATGGCAGGTAAAAACACACACTTGTAATGTGTTTTTCAATGAATTACTCGTATTTATAAAAATATAAATATATTAATGAAAGATTTTGACATTAATGCAGAAATTCATCGCCCCTCGTGGGAAGTTCAACCTTGCAAGTAGACTAGTAGGGAGATCGAGGATCAGATTCCGGAATATGTGACTCTAACTAAATATTTAAAGAGAAGAAAAGTAAAAAGGAAGTGACTAAATAAATTTTGAGTAATTCTTATTTATAATAAAAAAAAATTTCATGGTTTTTTCCTTTGTTTCGTGAATGAATATTTAAATGATTGCTTTAATGAATGGTGTACTGATTTTTTTTATCTGCCATTGAATAAATTAAAGGTTTAATGAATGGTTTTTTCAGCTATTGAATGATTGAATAATTTAATGAACGATTTAAATAATGATTTAATGAAAGCATCTTTCAGCTATTGAGTGAAATAATGTGCAGTAGATGCATTGTTATTTGCATTGTTATTTGCATTGCGAAATAGTGAAATAAATTGTTATTTGCAAGTTGATGCATTGTGTTTGGGGAATTGAGAGTGATGTGAGGGGGGGGGGAGGGGCCATAAGAGATTCCACTTTCACATGGTTGGTCATGTTTAGTAGAGAATATTAAATTATTCTTGAAACAGAGAGGAGCTCAATGAATGGTAAGGACGAATACATTAAACAACAACTATTTCTATAATCTTAGTTTATAATTTTCACTATTGCTATTTGACTCCTCCATTGGAACTTGTTACAGATAGTGTTGAGAAACATTTCCATAGTTAAGAGGCAATAAATGGCATTTTGATGTGATTGATGGCCCTATATATATAGTGTTTTTGGTTATCCATGTTTTATCAGGTGATATATTATTAACAATTAATTTACTTGGTGATTTGAATAGTATTGTAATTTACATTGTAATAGTATTGTATTTATTTAGATTCGTTTTGTTATTTTCATAAACAAACATAAATTTATTTGATGGGTCCTAACATGAAACTATTGCAACAGGAGAAAATTTGAAGTATGTTGAATGTTGTTTTGAAAGTTAAAGCATAAGAAGACGGTGCGAAGCTCCATGAATCAAGGTATAATTATGTTTTCTTTTGCTTGATTGAGCTCTGTATTGGGTATTTATATTGCGTTCATTGTAGTTTCCCAAGTGTCTGCTTAGGCTGTATGTAGTATATCTTTGAAATATGAGAACATTGTTCACATTCCTGAGTTTCATATAATTCCAAAGGCCTTAAAATAAATTTCAAACTCCCTCAGTGATGTGTACCCCTTGGTAAATCAATTCCTTGATCAATCATAGACATAATGCTTGGGTACCATTTGTTTAGGTTGTTTCTCATCCTCTTCCTACAGTGTATTTTAATCATTCCATTTTATACCTCCTAGTTGTTCTTCAGATGTATAGAATTAGATGGGTTTTAGTGTCTGATGCAAATAGCCTGGCTTCGAGGTTCTTTCCCAAGGAAAAAATGTTTTTATTGAAGAAATCCCATTTGCAACCATGACTTTTGATAATGTTGTGAGATATAATAGGAAATTAGCTGAAATTTTGATGTTGTACATATATTTAAATAGAATTGTAGTCTAAATTAATTCCTTGCTTGGTCGGGTCTGATATCCTTATGAGTTTTTTTGCATTCCATTTCATAGGATTAGGAAAGACTAAGAAGGTTACATGGATTCTCCTCAAACAATGTTTCCTTGAGGTTTCTGACTAATTTTTCATCTGGGTAGTTACCTGGAAGATGATAGTAATATAAACTAAACATAAGAGACTGTTTGTGAAATGCTCTCAGTACAGGTATCTGCATGAAGTGAATTTTATTCCAGTGTGATGGTTTTCAGAACTTCCTGTTTCATCTATGTTGTCTATACTCTATACTGGTAACAATATTTTTATCCTTGTTTGTGATTGTAAATTAAAATTATAATGTAATATTTTGAACTTATGAACATTATATACTTGTAACATAGAGTAACATCCAGTCAGTTTACAATACGATAATGCTGAGAAGCAAGCTATCTTAGCCAATGTTTTTCCTTTGTGTATAATTTCATGACTATTATAAATGTTGGTATAAGGTAAAGGAAGGGATTTCATCATTTTTAACACCTTATAATTTGTGTTGAAATCCTAAGAACAAGAGGTAAATCGTGCTCCTACCCTAGATTACTCTAATATTATGTCATTGGTTGTGATCTGCTTAGAGATGACAATATCAGTAATCACGTGTATTTTTCAAATTGCAACTTAACATCCACAAAGGAATAACTACACAGTCATTGAATGAGAATGGTTAGCAATAATGCATAACATTTAAAAATTATGATATTATTGCTTCCTAGTCCTAAGACCTTTTGAACTACCATTTTAGAACCTGGAAATCATGTTCAAGTTAGCATTGAGTTATTTGAGTTATGTTGAGTTGTTTGAGTTAATATAATTCAATTCATTTCATCAAGTTAGTCTATTTGAAGATTGACATAGTAAAAGTCCTAACAATAAAAGATAAGAGCCTCGCAATTTAATAGGGTTAGATAAGAGATTCAGTATTGTAATAGTTAAAACTTAGGTTATCTAAGGTTGAATATCACATTTTGTTAGAGCCTCGCAATAAGACATTGAACTTATTAGCCAAAAAAATTTGAGATCAAAGGGTAAACTAATTGGTGAATGGAAACCTTTCAAATGAAATACATTGGAGAGCATGACTGCTGATTTTTGAATAGGTCATTCATTATATCAATTGAAATATTTTTTTGGTATGAATAGGGATATCAAAACTGTTAGGTTTGGAATATTCTCATGGGAATATACACCTTTCTAAATCTTGCTAGGGTGCAAACAAACCAATTAGTGCAATGTGCACTAACAACTTCTCTTTCATATTCATACTGTTAAAAAGGAATTGATCTCTTAGATATGTTTCATAAGGTATCTCACCACTATGCTTATGTCAGTCATGCATGTATTGGTGAGATTGTTATTCAAGAGCACCTTATAGGAAATTTTCACACTCTAGTACAGACTCTAGAGTGGTCAGTGATGCATGTACTGTTGAGTTTGTTCTTCGGGAGAATCTACTGGGAATTGATGACACTCTAGTATAGAGTAGTCATTGCTTCATACATTTTGTTATCTTGTTTTCCTACAATATGAGGGATTAGGTGGCACTTCATTGAATCCATAATGATCATTCTTGATTTTTTTTTTCTCATATTGACCCAATCATTGGGGATTCAAGAAGGGTGCTCCTGGTGATTCAAGACGGAGGAGAGATAGTATTTGGTGGTCTTGATCCTAATCACTTCAAGTGTAAACATCAATATGCTCTTGTTACTCAAAAGGGTTACTGAAAGGTATGTAATAGAATCATGTTAGTTTTCCAAGTTTAAGATTGACTGTATTTAAGGATAAACATGTGCATACCATGTTCATTGTATGAGTCATATTTACTAGTAGGTATGTCATGGAATTATTCTACTCTAATAAATTGATGTTTCTAATACTAGATACATGCATACTTGTTTCAATCTATTTAACTGACTATTCAAGTGTATTTACAAGAGAATTTTACTCCTGTAGAAAAGATTGAGGTTATAGGTCAATTACTTTTCTACTCTCATTAACCAATGGGGTACAATCTTGAGCATTTGCTATAGATTCACCACTATGGGCTATCAAAACTTTGTCCACCTAAAATTCCAAATCGCCAATGTGAGCCATATCACCATTAATGTTTGAGAAAATGCAACATAAATATTCTTATGATGACCATGCAATTTGTAAATAAACTTCACCCAACCTATATTCTGGAATTCTTGCAAAACATCTTGGTAAGTATCAATTGCCTCTGAAATATTATGTTTTTTCCTATTTATCATCCCCATGAGCATGAAGAGCATTAAGAATACCGGTAAATGATACACCCAAGGGTTTGGGGAAATACTGAGGAAAACCCTTACTAAAAATGGGGATTATGAGAAACCTCATGAAACAACATGAAACCCTCAAGAATGATCGAAAGGTATCACACACAAAAGAAATCTCTAACTCCAAGGTGGTACCCTTCATAAATGACACTTCTATATTTGAAATCAAAGGGTAAATTAACTTGTGAATGGAATCCTTTCAATTTTTTTTTTGTTAATTACATAATAGCCCGTCGTATTTTCGACGTCCATTGGAGGATGTAAGACGAGGTGGTTAAAGACGTCTGATGGGACTATCATGGCTCCGATAGCCGAGCCCATCGTATCTCTGACATCCTTCCAAAGAAGTTCGAAGGGGCTGCCATTGCTATGATAGATGAGATTGTCATATCTTCGATGTCCTTCCAAAGACATATGACGAGTTTGCCATGGCTCTGACAGCCACGCTCGTCAGATATTCGACGTCCTTCCAAAGATGTCCAACAAGACTGCCATGGATCCGACAGACGAGCCCATTGGATAGGTGTCAGAACACCTACGGCTATGTGTCAGACAACCTATGGTAACATGTCAGACAACCTACGGTAACGTGTCAAAAATTCAACTATTTTTGCAGCACATCTGAGTGCATTTCCAATAGAAGAATGTAAAATCTTTGACGTCGTGGTGTCAAAATTTCGATGTCATAGTCATAATTTTTTTGAGCAGGACTGCCTGACATTTTGACGATGGTGTAGCTGGATCTTCGACGGGCATTGGAAGGATGTCAAATATCTGACGTTGCTTCACCGAAGGCAAAAAAAAGTGCATATGTCGAATAACCGACATAGAATTGTCTAATTTCAGACATGGAATCCGTCAGGTTTTGGGCTCAATTTCTATTGTGATCCAATTCTTCCTTTGTGACTTTGTAAGCCAAAGGTATTCACTTCCAGTCGAGGTCCCACCTTGCATGAATGTAAATAGAGTGGGTCCCGACGATGAACAGAAAAAGCCGCTAATACTTGGTCACTGCATAAGGAGATACTCAGGGAACGTCAATGGTTGCGGCTTGCAGCGCCTCCCAATAGACCCAAAAATGAGTGGCACAGTCCACCTGTCAACTGGGCTCTTCAACCCACCATAAGTTATGATATCATGCACCTCGAAACACCTTCACTACATCAACTGCCATTGGTTGGTAGTCTTCAAGTTCCATCCAGGCGACTAGTGCAATAAGAATTAAGAGCCAACTATATGAAAATGACCGCCCAGCCTGAGCAATGAGAGCATCTTCAAGCAGCTGGTTAAGCAAGAACAAAGACCCGTTCATCTATACTCCTTCAGCACACTTCTGGGTCTAGACCGGTCGATTTCCTTGAACAACCTTACTTTCCAGAATCCATGCGTCGATACACACCTCTTGTGAGTTGATGCTATCAATACGGTAGGCATGACCATCCCGATGTAGGCCAAAGCGCTCCTTCATTTGCTTAGTAAGTTTCTTTTCAGTATCCCTCCTGCATATATATTAACCCGTATCTTTTCCAGCCTTTGATAATCCTGTAATGCTCACGATAAGTCTACTGTAACAAGGATGGGCGTATTCAACTGGAGCATCCCCCTGTGAAAACATGACGAAAGTTGTTTAACACATGCATGGGATTCATTCAGTCGCCAAAAATGAGGCACATTGATGAGCCCCAACAATCCAAATTTGTCTAACTGTTGTGCCCCTGCTCAACAGCCTTCTAAAATCATTATTTCATCAAACAAAATTCCATTTTGTTTGATGAAATGTTTAAATTTTAAAAGGACAGGTTTAATGAGTTTTCAGCTACTAATATGGTGGTTTCCATTAAGCTACTGATTTGTTGAAATTTAATTTTTTCTAATAACCTTTGCAAATTCTATTGGATTAATGGACTATCATATTGAAGTGATTGTTTTGGATGATTTATACTAGGGAAGTTACGACGCGGCTCTTAATGATTTTTATTCCTGCTTTGTAACCCTAGTCATGTATATTATCCCAAAATATCAGAGATATATTTTATTGGTTTCTTTATCATGATGATTTGCAAGGTTTCATTATTATGGTTTTCATGCATTGTCTAAACTATAATTGTCAAAGGTTTGATGTTTCTAACTCTGGCGAAGCCTAGACTTATGTCTCATGGTCCTTATCCTAAGTTTCCGAGCCATTGTTGATCTTGATTCAATTCCATATGGTCTTATTTCAAGGTTCATGTGCATAATTTGTGATTATAGTATGACCTCCGCCACCTTTACGAGATATGTCGAATCTATGATATGAGTGCATATATTAGGGTTACCACCGAATTGATTTTTGGCGCATTCTGTGTCTTAAATCATATATCGCGAAGCTATCTTGTCATCATCATCCTGGCACTTGAACTGCCTGTCATATTTAAGTTCTAGTACGTGTCTGATATCGTGGCTGCTTGGTAATAGACCACCTGTTTTACGTACAATGTAAAGTTTCCTATCATTTAAGTCAGGGTTGAATCATGATATTATCAGCGTTCTAGAGTTTTCAACCGTCATTTGGGTTATCAATCCATTACCACTCCAAACGCCGATGCTTTCGCTCATGTCGAACCCGCAGAAGTATAACTCGCACTCGTGTATGGCTTACCCTGCTCGTTACCTGGTGTTGCTCAACCTTCGTTCTAAGTGCTCACAACCTGGTCTTCTGTCTCTGGCCGAGTGGTGGTATGTATTTTGTGTGTGGTTGCACATTCATAATCGGCCTATGATGGCTCCTGTCGTGAGGGTGGAACCCTATGAGATGACCCTGTTAAGCTCAAACCCTGAGCTCGCAGAAAAAGTTAGGAATGTGGGGTGGATGCCGTTCTTCGAGAAGTTTTCCGACTCGAAACCTGAGGTTACCAGAGTCTTTGCCCTATCCCTGGTTAATTACCAAGCTAAGGTTGGTGATCTCTGCTTTCGGGTTGATGAAATATCCATAACAGCTGCAACGGGTCTGTCTCTGTCTGGGCAAAAGTGGTTCAAATACCAAAAGATGGACATTACCGAATGGAGACAATTGTTAAAGAACCCGACTCAGGAAGTTTCGTTTCGGACTGGGGTGGAAAGTAAGTATTTTCTTAAAGAATGGCGTTCAGTGCTTGAGTTAATTCATAGATATTTGACCTGTGAGGGCCGATTATCTTCGGCATATGTATATCATCTTCGTCTTATGGCTGCCTTTATGGGGTTTCCCATTAATTTTCCTTACTATCTTCTGCACAGTTTATTTAAGATGTCAAACGCCATAAAGAAGGGGCCTAAACATGTCAGCCACAGTCTTTTCCATCACGGTCTGGTTCGAATGTTGATTGATTACGAGTTTTTGAAATCGGGTCGCTCATGGGAGCAGTTTATAGAGTCAAACGGTTTTTCATCCTTTTGTCATTGCATGTTCAACAGTCCCGATGACTGTAGTAAGCATAGAGATTCAGGTTTGGCTCCACCCTTTTCCCCGCACAAATCTCTGTCGAACCCTAGCCGTAATGGTTCCGAAACCTGTAAAGAGCCCATGGGTAATCCAGTGAACAGTTCTCAAACCCTTAGAGGTCCTGGGCGTATGAGAAAGATTTCATCTCTGTCACCTGTTACTCCGCCCATTAGTATTGATAAAACTGGGAATCATCGAGGAAATCTACCCAAGTCCAAATTGGTTAGAAGGCTGACCAGAAGTATGGCGAAGGCTAAAATGGTTAAAATCCCCATAAGTAATAAAGTTCCAGTGGAAACGGTTGTGATTGATGATGAAGAAACCATTGGTTCTTCACCTGTTAAAAACAACCTGGTTCATCCTGAGTCCGTTCATGATTTAGTTGGTGAAGGTCACCCTGTGGTTGATAATGATATGCACGAAACTCCTTCTCTGTCTGTTGTCGAGCCGCAAGTTGATGCCACTCTTGATCATAATAATTCTCCAGTAGGGGATAAGGAAGTGCGGGAAGTTTCAGTTAATCATATGGCTGATTCTATAGTTAAAGAAAAACAGATTAAAACAACCTCGACTGTTTTTCGTGGAACTGGGGAAACCATTCATCCTCTATTCATTAGTTGTCTGTTGGATAAGGTTCGTAGAATGGAAGACATGATGAATGAAATAGTAGCAAGTTGGGATTTAATGAAAAATGAGAATGTGGAGTTAAGGGCAAAGGATGATAAGAGTGGTCAGCAGCTTTCACGATTGAAGAGTCATAAGAACAAGCTCATAAGGAGAGTCCTTAAATTGCAAGATAAAAACGAAAAGAGTGAAGAAAAGCTGCGTGAGCTCAACGCCCAGATCGCGCTCATGCAATTCAGGGCACCTTCACCGAATCATTCTAATGGGGTCAATATTCAAGTCTTTAATGCACCAGTTAACTTATGATTATGCTGGATCGATTTGTTTTTGAATTTTGATGATCTTGTACAGGTATTTGTTTATTGCATTTCATTTGTTATTTACGATTTATCATTCTTTATTTGTGTTTATGTTTTAATTTTATTATTTGATTTGCTGTAGGTATTATGGGTGCTGTTTGCATCCAGGTTGGATCGTTGTTTTTAGATTATACTCCTCACCGATTGGACCAGACCGCATAACAAGATTGCCAGGTGTTGTTTATCGCTGGAATCTTCGATTCCCATGGATCGTCTTGATGATTTTATTTATATTGAAAAATGACACGTTACACTTGTCATTTTTAATTAGAAATCAGTTGGATAATCCGGTCTTGTTATCTCAAACTTTTAAGGATGTTTGTTTTTATTAACTTGTATTTAAGGGTTAAAAGTTTATGGGATAGGGGTTGATAGTTTGTAGAAGGGAAAAGGACAAGACTGGGTTTGGATTTTGTGACTTTGGACAGCTATCCGTCTGCAGCCCCAATCTTTCGAACTGGTGATACTGCTATATATGTTACTGTTTGAATACTCTACATGTGTTTTTGGTGTCTGTTGGTCCAGTTGTTTCCTTTTTATACTTTTTTATGTTTGTTAAAATTATCTGTAGAAGTTTACAAGCATACATTTCTTGTGTAATTATCGATTTTCATGCTTTCAGTTTTGCTAGTATATCATGTCATGTAACTGGCAATTTACATTGTTGTTTATATGATTTGTAGTTGATTACTGTATGGATCTGGTTAATGTTTAACTTATTTAAATATTATCTAGGTGTATCCACGTAGTAATTCTATTAGCATTAATTGATCCCATGGTTAATTTCTTTTACTGCTCCTGATCAGGATATTAAGATTATATATAGTTTTATGCTGTTTATTTTATCTGAAAAATCCTTTTGAATTAGATCTTGTTTATGAATTACATACAGACAATTCTTTTTGTAATTATTGTACATGTGTATACATCATGCAACATACTCCTGTAGGATACTAATCTTGTCTAGGTTTATGTTTTATTCATGTATTTAAGGCTAAATGTATTAAGTAATTTAAACTTAACAGTTTGTCAATCATTGTAATATATAACTTGAATCAATTTTCGTAGCTGTAAATATAGGTCCTAATACTAACAATCAGTAGCATTAATTCTAATCAATATGTATTATAAGACCTCAGGCCAATAGAGCCTTTAAACCTGTCGGGAACGACTACCCCAAACAGCTTGGAGCCTGTCCTAAGGATCCCGGTCTGGGTCATTTTCCCCCGTTGCGGGCTTACCCAAATACGCCCGTCAACAATGGCGCTAGAAGGAGGGCCAGCGTAAAATGGCTGATGAAAAAAACTCTGTTAACAAAAAAAATCAGCCTACTACCCCTCAAATCCAATCTACTGCACAACCACGCTCTCATCATTCATCACGAGCAACTGAAACCCCAGTAAGCGACTCTGTTCGAAACCTGATCTCGCAATTTAATTCTCCCGGTATTCACTTACCTGAAGAAATAGACCAGTATGAACAAGCCTTAAACGAATCTCGTAGAATTCTGACAAGAGCTTATTCGAACCTTACTGAGCGACAACCTACTGAGTTACCTCTTCCGCAGATTACACGTCCTCGTACTCGTCATTCTGAATCTGTTCTGGGAGAACAAGAACAGCCTTTAGGTGCCCATCCCGATTCTCACATACAACAATCTTTCACAGGCATCAACCAGCCTTCTTCTTCTGCAGGACCACTTGCTTCAGGAGGGTCTGGTCAACCACCATCACCGCCTCGATCACCTCCTCGTGTTTTACAAACACCACCTTCACCACCTCCAACTCCAAGAAACATGGAAGCTGCAAATCCCCCGAATCCCAATGCTAATATGCCATGGCTAGCTCAGGATGCAGTGGCCGTCCCTGGCGTTCAGCACCCTTTACCTAAACATCCTGAAAAATTACTGCCTAAGTTCAATCCTGAGTTGAAAGAGCCAGCGGAAGATCATGTAAAAAAGTTTATGTTGGCAGTCCGACTCTTGGATGTGGAACATGAAGATGTGGTCTGTCGGCTTTTCCCTTATACGTTTGAGGGAAAAGCATCAACGTGGTACTTTTCACTTACGGCTGGTTCCATTACTAGCTGGAACGAATTTGATCTTGCATTTAAAAACAAGTTTGGAGATGACAAGACTCCTGCTATTTTAGTCTCGGAATTATCTAGAATTCGCATGGACCCCAAAGAAAAGGTTAAAGATTTTAACCAGTGCTTTCTGACCTTAAGGAATAGGATTCCCGCTACTTCGAGGCCTACTGAGGACGTTACTGTTGAATTTTACACTTCATCCTTACCGGGAAAGATATCCATGTTTGTCAGGCAGAAGGCCAAACTTACCCTAACTGAAAACTTTGAAGAAGCGATTAAAGTTGAAAAGGATGCGAATGCCACAAAAGCGAATCCCGGGGTAGATAATGATTCAGCATCTTCTTCTCGGAAGAAGACTGACAGTCCTGCCAAAAGCTCTGACAAAAGGGGCCAAGATGCCTTAGATCTTGACAGTTTACAAAGAGTCATTAAAAAACTGTCTAATGAGATCATAGATTTAAAAAAGGGTACTTCTGAAAATACCTCAAATAAAGAACCACCTAAACAGTTTTTCAGAAAACCTTTTCAAAATTTAGCTTCGAAACAAACTCCACCCTCTGAAGCCAACAGGGTTGAGGAACTCAATAGCTTCCTCAAATCAATATTTTCAGATCTAGAAACATATACTAAAAATGAAACTCAGTCTTCTGGACAGAGTTCTCAAGATAGCCAAAAAACGAACGATAACAATGACGAAAAACCACCCCATGTCATCAATCATTTCTGGGACACCTCAGAATTAAATGATGATGAAGATGTGGCGGTTGTCAATGTAAATCAGCACCAGTACAACACCAGAAGTAAAAAAGACCAGCCTTCAACTGAACCTGCTACAACTGTTACAGATAATAGTTCAGCTTTCCAAAACAAAGACCAGCCTGCAAACAGTAAGTCTACACACTCCCTTGAGTTAGAATATGATTTGATCGAAGACTTGAAGAAAAGCAGAGCCAACATTTCTCTATATGAACTCTTAAAGATACCTCTGATTCGAGATAAAATGGTGCCAGGAGTTTGCTCAAGTAAATCTGGTAAAACTCCTTCAAATCAAAATAATTCTACCATTAATAAGGATAACTCGAAAAAGGATTCAGTTAAAGCATCATCCATAGGCAAGAAGTCTGATTCTTCAACTCCACCCTTTTTACTTACATTTGAAATATTTAATCGTAAAGTACATAACTGTATGATAGACTCAGGGGCCTCTAAAAATGTGATGCCTTACTCTGTATGTAAAAAACTTAATGTTGTCCCTGAACCCTGTGATACAAGTATCATACAGCTTGATCGCTCGAATGTAAAAGTAATAGGTAAGTTGAAGCAGGTGTTAATAAGGTTGGCTTCGAATCCTCAGGTGCACTTTATCATCGATATTATTGTCGCTGACATCCCTGAAGCATATGGTTTGTTTCTTAGCAGGGATTGGTCACAAAAACTCGATGGGTATTTTGCCACAGATTGGTCACACCTGTGGATATCTCATAAGGGTCGCCCGAATATAATTAGAATCGATCGAGAACGGTACATGAAACATACCGTCACTGAAATTGATGACTCAAATGAACCAGTCTTGTTCACTGATACCATAATGGGTAACTACATGGCTGATTCATTTTTTGGGAACTTTGAGGTTGCAATTTCCGAAGTTTCAGATTCAAACCAGCAGTCTGAAATTTGTCATTTTACACAAGTTTCAACGGAAATTTCAGTTCCAAATACACCACATTTAGATCTCAATGACGGTTGTTGGTCTCTTTACTTTGACGGTTCCAAGTCAAAAGAAGGAGCTGGTGCAGGATGCTTACTGATTGATCCTTATGGTAAAAGGTACTTCATTGCTTGCAGATTAGAATTCGATTGCACCAATAACATCGCTGAATATGAAGCCCTCATTCAAGGGCTGAAAAAAGTGATTGACTTGGGAGCCAAAGCCTTGGTAGTCTTAGGAGATTCTGAGATTATTGTTCGTCAGGTACGTAATTCAATACACAGCATAGCTGGGCACTTGAGAAATTATCAAGCTGAGGTATGGAATTTACTATTAGCATTTGAAGCATTTAACATTAGTTCCATCCCTCGTTATCTAAATCAGGAAGCTGATCTTTTAGCTAACGTTGCTTCAAGATTGATTCCATCTGAAGGAATCCTTACTGATGCTTTCTCGGTTGAATTGCTGTTCAGGCCTTCTATACCTGACAACATAGCAAATTGGAGAGTCTTCAATGACGACCAGAAATTAATCGATTTTCTGACTCTTAAAGATACCTTTAAGGATGCGGTTTTGGACGAGATGACTCACGATGAGGACCTACACAATTTTATGGTAATACATAAGCCTTTTTCAGTTCAAAAATATCTCGATCAGGTTAGTGTTTTTCCCAGATCAGTAATCAAACTTGAGAAATTCTATGACTTAAAGGATAAATTCAAAGCTGCAAGGAATTGTAAAACTGGTAGCTCCATCATGCAATCTGACATTGTGAATCTAGGAACTGAGCAAAACCCTCAATGTGTAAATCTGGGCAGTACATGTTCTGTCCAGGAAAAAATAGCCTTTATTAAACTCTTCAAAGAATTTAAAGACATATTTGCATGGACGTATGATGACCTGAAAACATTTGATCCTAATATCATGCAACATGTCATTCCTATGAAACTAGAGGCCAAGCCTTTTCAACAAAAATTGAGGAAAATGCACCCTAGCCTAGAACCAGCTGTCAAAAGGGAGCTGAATAAACTCCTTACCGCCAGAATAATTTTCCCTGTTCGGCATGCACAATGGGTAGCAAATCTTGTACCCGTAAGGAAGAAAAACGGTGACATTAGGTTATGTGTCGACTTCTGAAACCTGAATAAGGTTTCGGAAAAAGACAACTACCATGTTCCTACAATGGAGAAAATCTTGCAACAGGTCTCCGGATCTGAAATGTTTTCACTACTAGATGGTTTTTCAGGATACAACCAAGTGTTAGTATCCAAAGCTGACCAGCTGAAAACAACTTTTAGGACGCCTTGGGGAACCTATGCATACAGGAAAATGCCATTTGGTCTCATAAATGCTGGAGCAACATTTCAAAGGGAAATGGACATCGCCTTCAGAGGTCTGATTGGTAAGTTCGTCGTTATTTATCTTGATGATGTTACTGTCTTTTCAAAAAATAGGACTGATCATTTAATTCATCTCAGGAGTGTCTTTGAGCGTTGCAGGAAGTATGGGATTTCGTTAAATCCTAAGAAATCTATCTTTTCAGTGACAGAAGGTAAGTTGCTGGGTTTTGTTGTTTCTAAACAAGGCATTAATATCGACCCAGAACGTACTCATGCCATATCACAGATTTCGATGCCCCACTCAAAGAAGTCCATGCAGTCGTTTCTTGGAAAGATAAATTTTGTTTCTAGATTTATTCCTGGGTTTACAGAAATTGTTCGGCCGCTT
Source organism: Pseudotsuga menziesii (assembly GCA_001517045.1). Classification (NCBI taxonomy): domain Eukaryota; kingdom Viridiplantae; phylum Streptophyta; class Pinopsida; order Pinales; family Pinaceae; genus Pseudotsuga; species Pseudotsuga menziesii. The sequence continues at coordinate 73,983 of LPNX010906082.1, read as the reverse complement.
CAGAAAATGATAAGAAAGGATACTGAGTTTAAATGGAACACTGACGAGAAGCAATCTTTTCATGACATTTTAAAAGCTATTGCTGAAGCTCCCACCCTCACTAGCCCAGATTTTGCCAAACCATTCATTTTATATACGTTTGCTTCTGATTCGTCTTATGCTGCTATTCTGACACAGAAAAACCAGGAAAATAATGAAGCTCCTATCACTTTTACGAGTTCTGGTCTCAACGGTGCAGAATTAAACTATCCAGAAGTGGACAAGCAAGATTTCGCTGTTTTCAAATCTGTTAAACATTTCAGGCCTTACTTACTAAAGTCCCACACCAAATTCGTTGTACCATATTCTGCAGTTAGAAATCTCTTGGTACAGAAGGATCTTGGTGAAAAACGAGCACACTGGGTCACAGCACTTCAGGAATACGACCTGGAAATAAAACCTTTAAATATTGTCAGGGGGCAAGGACTTTGCAAATTAGCATCTGGGTCTGCAGACAGAGCTGAATCAGATCTGCATTTCTTCAGCGAGCCTTCCTTATTTGAAAGGGAAGTTTTTCCGGTCTCCACTCCTCCTGATTCTTGGTATGACGATATTAAGTTTATCTTATTGCATGGGACCGCCCCTGAACATTTAGACCCACGTCATAAGAGAGCTTTAAGACTAAAATCTGCACCTTATCAGCTTATTGATAATATTTTGTTTAGAAAGAATTTCGAAGGAGTTCTCCTTCGTTGTCTAGAAAAACATGAAGCTGATGATGTGTTATCTCAACTACATGCAGGACCAGCTGGAGGACATTTCAGCGGAGAAACTACTGCCCATAAGATACTCAAAGCTGGGTACTACTGGCCCACATTGTTCAAAGACGCATATTCTTTCGCCAGGAAGTGCCAAGAGTGTCAAAGAGCAGGAGGCAGACTGAAAAAGGCAGCCTTACCCCTCCAGTCAGTTGTCACTGAAGTCCCATTTAAGCAATGGGGTCTAGATATTGTTGGCCCAATCACACCAGCCTCTTCACTACAACATAAATACATTTTGACAGCCACGGACTACTTCACTAGATGGGTTGAAGCCATCCCGTTGAGGGTAGTCAATTCCGAACAGGTGATATCTTTCCTTGATTCTTTTATTATTACCAGATTCAGTATTCCAGAATCTTTAATCTTTGATAATGCAACTTATTTTTCCTCTGTTAAATTGACTGAGTATGCATTAGAAAAAGGAATAAAATTAAAGTATTCTGCTAATTATTACCCCCAAGGTAATGGGTTAGCAGAATCCTCTAATAAAAATCTGATTAAGATTCTGAAACGTACTGTGGCTAATCACCACAGGGATTGGCATACTGCTCTGTCAAGCGCTTTATGGGCTGATAGGGTGACCCCCAAAGCTGCTATAGGAAATTCTCCATTTTTCCTAGTGTATGGCAAGGAAGCCATTTTACCTCCTCACTTGTTCCTGCCCTCTTTATAGCTTGCCCAGTCAGTACAGGAGATACCCTGTTCTGCCATGGAGCATCGAATTAATACTTTGCAGAAGTTGGAAGAAGATAGGGAAATGGCTAAGAAAAAGTTTGAAAAACACCAGCAAACTGTGAAGCGTTTGTTTGACCTCAGGAAGTCAAACGGTCGGGATTTGGAAGTAGGTGACTTAGTATTGAAATGGGATAAGGAACACGAAGATAAAGGAAAACACACAAAGTTCCAATGCCTGTGGCTAGGGCCATTTATTATTACAGAAAAACTTGGTCCTAGTACTTTCAGGTTACAAACACTAGAAGGTGACATTGATAACCTTCCAGTAAATGGTCACCTAATCAAACGATACTTTTGTTGATCCTCCTCAAGGGATCATCCTGTATATATCACTGGTGTGGTGTGCTTGTTTGAATGATTTTATTTTCTTTGCTTTTGGTCTGTGTGTATTTTTCCCCCTTTTTTTTGCTATTTTGCTTTTGTGTGTTGAACCTGACAGATTCATTGAACCCCAAACTGATGACTAAATTCATTTTCCGTAAGTTGTCTGGCAGTCATGCACAAAGACATTATTTTCCTGAAAGCTGTCATTCGATTTTACTTCTTGAACAGAGAATGGTATCTTCATTGTTCAGAATATTACCAGCAACTTATAAAATATGTTAATATTAATTAATTATATCAGTTTCTGCAAAAAATTGTCCAAAGAGATTAGGGTAGTGCTTGGTAAAGTCATCTATCAAATCTCTTACACCATCCCTTCTCATAAAGAGGACCAGACTTGCCTCCCTATCTGCTAAGACAATCTCAGTTGGGATTAACAATAATTACGTTCTGGACGAGATGGACTGAAACATCTGAAAAAGCCGTCTAAAGGGCAGAAGGTATCATGATGAGCCGGTCTGTTTAGGATCATAAGTTTACATCCAATAGCATTGTCGTCTCCGGTCACCAAGCCTGGGCAATGACCTTTGGACATAAAACTCTGAGGGGTGAAAGGTCTCATCACGAGCTGGTTCATTTTACTGTTATGTAGACTGGTGACTGACATGATTACTACCGGGTTATCAAGCCTAAATCATGACCTTCATGACTAATAAAAGAAAGAAAGAAAAAAAGAAAAAAAAAGAAGATAATGGTAACAGCTCATCTTGCCCAGAATTGTAGACTTTTCACTAGCAGATGGGATACTGGCAGTTTGTGGGTTTTAAAGTAACCCTGTCGAGGCTATGGACGCCTGCTGGAAGCAGGGCTATGCTTGTGGTATTGAGCTTTTATCTTTTAAGACCGAACCATTTACTGTTTTACTCCTTACAGACTGATTTTTGCTAGAAATCTGATTTGTATCAAATAAATGAATCTACAATCTTTTGGTAATGTTTAGAACTGTGAGATATTTGAATCTGTTTGAGGTGCTAAAATGGTGTTCTCTATGCAATGGCTTACATTAAGGATTTAATCTCTTTGCTTGCATGATTTCAGGGAAATGAATAGAGATAACTGTTTCGTCCAGCAAGTCGCCATCTGTTGTGCCCCTACTCAACAGCCTTCTAAAATCATTATTTCATCAAAAAAAATTCCATTTTGTTTGATGAAATGTTTAAATTTTAAAAGGACAGGTTTAATGAGTTTTCAGCTACTGATATGGTGGTTTCCATTAAGCTACTGATTTGTTGAAATTTAATTTTTTCTAATAACCTTTGCAAATTCTATTGCATTAATGGACTATCATATTGAAGTGATTGTTTTGGATGATTTATACTAGGGAAGTTACGACATGGCTCTTAATGATTTTTATTCCTGCTTTGTAACCCTAGTCATGTATATTATCCCAAAATATCAGAGATATATTTTATTGGTTTCTTTATCATGATGATTTGCAAGGTTTCATTATTATGGTTTTCATGCATTGTCTAAACTATAATTGTCAAAGGTTTGATGTTTCTAACTCTGGCGAAGCCTAGACTTATGTCTCATGGTCCTTATCCTAAGTTTCGGAGCCATTGTCGATCTTGATTCAATTCCATATGGTCTTATTTCAAGGTTCATGTGCATAATTTGTGATTATAGTATGACCTCCGCCACCTTTACGAGATATGTCGAATCTATGATATGAGTGCATATGTTAGGGTTACCACCGGATTGATTTTTGGCGCAGTCTATGTCTTAAATCATATATCGCGAAGCCAGCTTGTCATCATCATCCTGGCACTTGAACTGCCTGTCATATTTAAGTTCTGGTACGTGTCTGATATCGTGGCTGCTTGGCAATAGACCACCTGTTTTACGTACAATGTAAAGTTTCCTATCATTTAAGTCAGGGTTGAATCATGATATTATCAGCGTTCTAGAGTTTTCAACCGTCATTTGGGTTATCAATCCATTACCACTCCAAACGCCGATGCTTTCGCTCATGTCGAACCCGCAGAAGTATAACCCGCACTCGTGTATGGCTTACCCTGCTCGTTACCTAGTGTTGCTCAACCTTCGTTCTAAGTGCTCACAACCTGGTCTTCTGTCTCTGTCCAAGTGGTGGTATGTATTTTGTGTGTGGTTGCGCATTCATAATCGGCCTATGATGGCTCCTGTCATGAGGGTGGAACCCTATGAGATGACCCTGTTAAGCTCAAACCCTGAGCTCGCAGAAAAGGTTAGGAATGTGGGGTGGATGCCGTTCTTCGAGAAGTTTTCCGACTCGAACCCTGAGGTTACCAGAGTCTTTGCCCTTTCCCTGGTTAATTACCAAGCTGAGGTTGGTGATCTCTGCTTCCGGGTTGATGAAAGATCCATAGCAGCTGCAACGGGTCTGTCTCTGTCTGGGCAAAAGTGGTTCAAATACCAAAAGATGGACATTACCGAATGGATACAATTGTTAAAGAACCCGACTCAGGAAGTTTCGTTTCGGACTGGGGTGGCAAGAAAGTATTTTCTTAAAGAATGGCGTTCAGTGCTTGAGTTAATTCATAGATATTTGACCTATGAGGGCCGATTATATTTGGCATACGTATATCATCTTCGTCTTATGGCTGCCTTTATAGGGTTTCCCATTAATTTGCCTTACTATCTTCTGCACAGTTTATTTAAGATGTCAAACGCCATAAAGAAGGGGCCTAAACATGTCAGCCATAGTCTTTTCGATCACGGTCTGGTTCGAATGTTGATTGATTACGAGTTGTTGAAATCGGGTTGCTCATGGGAGCAGTTTATAGAGTCAAACGGTTTTTCATCCTTCTGTCATTGCATGTTCAACAGTCCCGATGACTGTAGTAAGCATAGAGATTCAGGTTCGGCTCCGCCCTTTTCCCTGCACAAATATCTGTCGAACCCTAGCCGTAATGGTTCCGAAACCTGTAAAGAGCCCATGGGTACTCCAGTGAACAGTTCTCAAACCCTTAGAGGTCCTGGGCATATGAGAAAGATTTCATCTCTGTCACCTGTTACTCCGCCCATCAGTATTGATAAAACTGGGAATCATCGAGGAAATCTACGCAAGTCCAAATTGGTTAGAAGGCTGACCAGGAGTATGGCGAAGGCTAAAATGGTTAAAATCCCCGTAAGTAATAAAGTTCCAGTGGAAACGGTTGTGATTGATGATGAAGAAACCATTGCTTCTTCGCCTGTTAAAAACAACCTGGTTCATCCTGAGTCCGTTCATGATTTAGTTGGTGAAGGTCACCCTGTGGTTGATAATGATATGCACGAAACTCCTTCTCTGTCTGTTGTCGAGCCGCAAGTTGATGCCACTCTTGATCATAATAATTCTCCAGTAGGGGATAAGGAAGTGCGGGAAGTTTCAGTTAATCATATGGATGATTCTATAGTTAAAGAAAAACAGATTAAAACAACCTCGACTGTTTTTCGTGGAACTGGGGAAACCATTCATCCTCTGTTCATTAGTTGTCTGTTGGATAAGGTTCGTAGAATGGAAGACAGGATGAATGAAATAGTAGCAAGTCGGGATTTAATGAAAACTGAGAATGTGGAGTTAAGGGCAAAGGCTGATAAGAGTGGTCAGCAGCTTTCACGATTGAAGAGTCATAAGAACAAGCTCATAAGGAGAGTCCTTAAATTGCAAGATGAAAACGAAAAGAGTGAAGAAAAGCTGCGTGAGCTCAACGCCCAGATCACGCTCATGCAATTCAGGGCACCTTCACCGAATCATTATAATGGGGTCAATATTCAAGTCTTTAATGCACCAGTTAACTTATGATTATGCTGGATCGATTTGTTTTTGAATTTTGATGATCTTGTACAGGTATTTGTTTATTGCATTTCATTTGTTATTTATGATTTATCATTCTTTATTTGTGTTTATGTTTTAATTTTATTATTTGATTTGCTGCAGGTATTATGGGTGCTGTTTGCGTCCAGGTTGGATCGTTGTTTTTAGATTATACTCCTCACCGATTGGACCAGACCGCATAACAAGATTGCCAGGTGTTGTTTATCGCTGGAATCTTCGATTCCCATGGATCGTCTTGATGATTTTATTTAGATTGAAAAATGACACGTTACACTTGTCATTTTTAATTAGAAATCAGTTGGATAATCCGGTCTTGTTATCTCAAACTTTTAAGGATGTTTGTTTTTATTAACTTGTATTTAAGGGTTAAAATTTTATGGGACAGGGGTCGATAGTTTGTAGAAGGGAAAAGGACAAGACTGGGTTTGGATTTTGTGACTTTGGATAGCTATCCGTCTGCAGCCCCAATCTTTCGAACTGGTGATACTGCTATATATGTTACTGTTTGAATACTCTACATGTGTTTTTGGTGTCTGTTGGTCCCGTTGTTTCCTTTTTATACTTTTTTATGTTTGTTAAAAATATCTGTAGAAGTTTACAAGCATACATTTCTTGTGTAATTATCGATTTTCATGCTTTCAGTTTTGCTAGTATATCATGTCATGTAACTGGCAATTTACATTGTTGTTTATATGATTTGTAGTTGATTACTGTATGGATCTGGTTAATGTTTAACTTATTTAAACATTATCTAGGTGTATCCACGTAGTAATTCTATTAGCATTAATTGATCCCATGGTTAATTTCTTTTACTGTTCCTGATCTGGATATTAGGATTATATATAGTTTTATGCTGTTTATTTTATCTGAAAATTCCTTTTGAATTAGATCTTGTTTATGAATTACATACAGATAATTCTTTTTGTAATTATTGTACATGTGTATACATCATGCAACATACTCCTATAGGATACTAATCTTGTCTAGGTTTATGTTTTATTCATGTATTTAAGGCTAAATGTATTAAGTAATTTAAACTTAACAGTTTGTCAATCATTGTAATATATAACTTGAATCAATTTTCGTAACTGTAAATATAGGTCCTAATACTAACAATCAGTAGCATTAATTCTAATCAATAGGTATTATAAGACCTCAGGCCAACAGAGCCTTTAAACCTGTCGGGAACGACTACCCCAAACAGCTTGGAGCCTGTCCTAAGGATCCTGGTCTGGGTCATTTTCCCCCGTTGCGGGCTTACCCAAATACGCCCGTCAACACTAACCCACTCGCCCAAGGTTGAGGAATCTGCTGAATTAGGGCACCAGACACCATTGGGACTGACTCATAGGGATTATCCTGGACATATTTGAGTAACAGTAAGTCATGGTCTTTGAATTTCAACCTGATCGTGGCAGGGATGATGTTGACTGAGCACGTCATCCCTTCCGGCAATGGCGACAATTCTGGAAGATACTTATGACTTCTTATCTTTTGCCTCATATTTTCTCCCAGACATGTAGGAGTGACATACCCAAAAATATCATGAACAAATAAACTCCTAGGCATCGTAAAATTTACAGCTCCTAAGCTTGATGGCTCGGTCTGTGCAGTTCCTTCTCCTTGCATTCTTGTCGACGTGCAGGTGCACCTCTTCTGTGGTGGTGTCGAACTGGGATTCTGAGCCTACCGTTTTCACTTTGGGATAGACGACGAGCCAATCGGCATGCTCATGACTTCTTCTTCGACAGTCATGGGATGAATAGGGGAATATTGTTCATTGGAAATATCAATGGCGTCAAGGTCTCTAAGTATTCCACATGCCCCAAACCTTACAATGCACCTCGAAAACTCTAGCCTTCTACTCTGCAACTCGCTTAAAGGCTCACAACACACTACACAATTTACCCTCTGCTTTCTCAACTGAGCAATTTCATCCTCCCATGTATCGCATGCTTTTTATAGCCACCTCCAATTCAAAACTCATCATTGCCAAATCTATGATCACCATTATGACTAAATCTAGTAGTAATGACACCAAATCCATCGACAATCTTACCTTTATAACGTTCAGATCAACCATTAATGCACGTCGCTTCAACAAGCGCCACCAACTAACTGTGTTAACTACCTACATTTATTACTTTATTTGACCAACCCACAGCCCATGCGGCTATCGCAAGTGGTCGACCGACCATCGCTGCAAACTCTAACCTTGCGCGGCCTCTTCCCCTGGGCTCATCTTATGGATTTGTAACAAAATATTTTTTATTTTTTTTCACAGCACCTTAAGCAGTGCGAAGCTCTAGCCCCATCCTATATGGCTTCAAGTGAATCCCATTGACAAGCGTCGGTAATACAATTCCATCTAATTGCTGTAACTGAACTGCACCTCCAAAAGTAATGGAATGAACAAGATACAGACCTAACCAGTGCATTTGTAAGTCACCTAGATGCTTTATGAACTTACTGTCGTATAACAGTACCAAATCTCCTTCCATAAACTATTTCTTCTTAATTTGGCAATCATGCCATGCCTTCTGTCGATCCTTCACAACCTACTGGTGGAAGCCAACAATAAAGTGGTCTTCTTTAAGCTGGATCAACTACGTAATGCACTCTTCTAATTCTTCTGCATCATCCATTCCCATCGCCACGGTGATGCACAAACTAGGAACAATGTATTCCCTAGGAATTACTGCCTCTTGCCCATAGAACAACTTTAATGGTGTTCGTCTTGTCATCCATTTGCAAGTAGTGCGATAGGCCCATAGCAATGTTGGAAGTTTTAGGTCCTAATCATCATCGTTAGCATTACATACCTTAGTAAATGTTGTTTCCAATATTTTGTTGGATGCTTCGACGGTCCCATTCTCCTATGGATAGTATGGTGTACTCCTCTTATGGTGCACATGCAACTCCTCAGTTAGCACTTTCACCATTTGGTTGATGAAGTCACTACCCTGGTCACTCATCAAAATCACGGGACACCCAAACCGTGTCACACTGTTTTCAAAGATGAACTATGCTGCTGTTGCAACAGTACAATCTACAACTGCTGTAGCTTTCGCCCACCTAGTCAGATAGTCGGTTGCACTAATGATGTATCATGCACCAGTCCTATTCCTTGGTGGATTAATATGAACCACAAAATGCATGACCCATTTATGAAAAGGTTGGAGAGTTACCTATGGCACCAGCGGCATCTCATCCTACTGCGATGGTTTACTGACATCCTGGAAGACATCACAGCTCCTCACATACTCTATGGCATCATTATGCAACATAGGCCACCATAGCTCGATGCGCAACACCTTCCGTGCAGTAACTCATCCTCCATAGTGGCCTTCCACAATTCCTACATGTGATTCTTCTAGAATGGGACCCTGCTCATGCGGTAAAATACACCGCATCAATATTTCATCTGGTCCAAGCTTATATAACTTCTTAGTAATTAGCTAAATATTAGAATCCTTTACTACCAGTTGCTTCTTTTGGCTAGTCGACATGTCCACCGGGGTGACATCAGTGGCCAAAAACTAAATAATTGGGGCATAGTGATCATCTGTGATGTCAACACAAAACAATTGTGCATCTGGAAATCCATCATCAATATTGGTCGGTTCTTCACCTTTCTCAATGCGAGACAGATGATCTAGAATGACGTTCAACTGTCCTAGCTTCACAACTATTTCAAATTCAAACTCCTGAAAAAGTAACAGCCATCGATAGATATTCCTCCCCAACATAGGCTTATTGACCAGGCATTGCAAAGCATAATGATCAGTGAACATCTTGAAATGTTTACCCAACAAATAGTGCCTGAAATTTCGCAAGTCATAAACCATCACCAAGCCTTCCCTTTCCGTCGTTGTATAATTTCATTCAACAAATGACAACTTTCTACTGGCATATGCAATTGGGTGATCTAGGTCACCCTCTCCTGGTTGCGCAAGAATAATACCTAGCGCAATAGAAGAGGCGTCGACGTGCACAAGGAACTCCTTATTCCAATCTAGAAAAACTAGTATGGGCGTGGAGGCCATCTTGGCCTTCAATGTGTCAAAAATTCCTTGGCATTCCTGGTTCCATTCAAATGCAACATATTTCTTTAGTAGATTCTCCATAGGGGCAGTAATCGTAGTGTATCCTTTGATAAACTTGCGATAGTACCCTGTATGCCCTATCATTGCCCGAAACATATTCACATTCGTCAACAGTGGTAAACTAGGGATTAGTGTGATCTATGTTAGATCAACCAAAAGACCTTCCTTGCATACTATGTGCCCAAGTAGCATTCCAAACGATGCATAGAAAGGACACTTCTTAGAGTTTACAGCGATCTGATGATGGAAAAACCTCTCTAGCATCAGTCGCAAGTTGTCGAGATGGTCCCTAATTAGTCCATAGATGGTCAAATCATCCATATATACTTGTAGGAACTTTTGAATAAAGTCGTTAAACACAGTGACAACTACCTGAGAAAATAATGTGGGTGCATTCTTCAGCCCAAAAGGCACGACTGTATATTGAAAACAGCCCCATTTAGTGACAAACATGGTCTTATGGAGATCTTCCTTTGCAATCCGGATCTGCTGGTACCCCAAAAAATTGTTCGTGAATAAATACATCTCTTGTCCTCCTAATTATTCAATAACTTCATCTGTAAATGGGGTCAGGAATGGGTCATGCACGCATGCATCATTCAATTTCCTTAAGTCGATGCAAATGCAGATTTTGCCGGTATTTTTGTCCTGGACCACCATAGGGCTTATCAACTCTAATTATTCTACATGCTCGATGATCCCAACATCCAACATCTAGTCTATCTCAGCCTTTACATGGTCCTTGTATCATGGGTTTAGTCGATACGACCTCTGTCGCATAGGTTTTTCATCTCCCCCATGTTTCCTAAAATCCCCTTCATCTCTGAAAACCGCGTTGGAAAAAGGTCCTAGAATTCATGTAGCAGGTCCATGATTTTGGCCATGGTCTCCTCATCCCAGTAGTCCCCGACATTAAAAAATTTTGGGTTCTCTTCTGACCCAATGTTGAATTTATAGATATTCAAGGGCTAACTCATTGAATCCATCAATATGTCGGGTGCAGTGACTTCCCAGCTACCTTCTAATTCCAGAATATTAACATTCTACAACTCATCATCATCTTCAGGTTCCTCAAATATGTTGTAGCATGTCATCATGGATTTTATCGAGTAGTGCGCATGCGAATCAACTGGGTATGCAAAAGGGATGACTTTCAGTCCTATGTAGCAGATGATGTGTAATGCATTACATACCTATAGGATGGCATCCTAGAAACTAAACGTCTTCTCAAAGCAAATGGACAACTCCTCCCAAGTAGGGATAGTTCTGTGCAACTCTGCCACTACATACCACGATCTCGACATCTCTGCCAGAGTGTGAAAAAAAGCATGGACCCATTCATCTCTAGGTCGCGATGCCCATAAAGTATGACAATCGATCAAATGACTGGTGGGATCATTAAGTCTGTCGTAACTCCCAGCATGATAGACCTATGAATCATTGAAGCACACCATCATCAATATCTAGTACTGTTCCCAGTCATGGATCATCTATTTGTGTGTCACCCACCATCGAGCCGGAGTAGCCTTCAGCACAACATCTAGGGCCAATATCCTTTGTTTTTCAAACACTTTCTCCTCAAATTCTCTAATGAACTCAGGTAACACTAGCAACCGTTCATAAATTGGCAGCTCAACAAACTTAGTTGCAACATGCCGGACAAACTGTGTAATCAACCCACATTTCCTAAATGATACTTCATGCAACCTATTTTGCCAATTTTCTAGAGCATCATCAGATTCAGAGGACGCAGAACTTACGTTGTTCCATAGAAGTTCACCATCGACGGTAGGATGGATATAGTATTCAGAGATGTTATAAGCACATGTTGGCCGGTATATACTGACCTATGACCAACAATTGAAAAACAACCGGCACACTCGACTTACTGCAATCTTGTGTGTGTTTGGAGTGACTATCTCTCACAGGATGAAGGCCCTGCTTCCTGTAAAATGTGCTCTCAAGGTAGAGAGTCTCTTGAGGTGTAGGTGGTAAGTTTTACTTAATCAAACCTTCATACAAATCAAAATATTTAATCTAAATGACTAACTATTACTGACAAATACCTTAGGCTAAGGACAAAAAAATAATAGTAGCTCCTAATCCTATTCTATAATGACCTAGATGCAAGTTAACTATCCCAAACTGGGAGCTTGAATTAATACTCTGATAACAGGTTTTATTATAAAAAATGATCTATAATCCTACAATGTTAGAAAATCCCACAATCAGCAGAAATAGATCTAAATCAGCTTACAATAAAACAACATCTTATCATAAGTTAATTTGAACATGAAATAAAACTTGTAATCAAAATAGATTTAACACAGTATTGAAGCATGACAAGTACACTTAGGTACTAACATAGAGATGAAACAAAGTCAGCTCACACAGTTAGTACTTCATATAACACAATCTCATAATCAACTGAAAAAAATCATGAAGAAACTCATTTACTTTTCCATATGACAACGAATCATTCACATTTCAACACTATGTCCTTCATTCAGAATCCATTAGAGAGTGTTTTCACATATACTATAACGATACATTAATATTGAAAGAAAATTCAACATAGGAGGAACAACATTAAGACAACATGAAATAACTGACAGAATTAGCTAATGTCTTTAGAATCTCTGTAAAATCCAGTAGTCCTTAGAAATAGTTCTAAATGAAGACAAGCATAACAAAATAATATTAAAGCACTGTAATGTATTTGTTCTCCACAAGTTTTAGGACTCTAACCTCTTACTTCTGTTTAGAGGTTGCTTATAAAGGAAACTAAAAACTACAAATGATTAACTAAAATTCCTATTCCTCAGGAAATATATGGATTTTATCCAAATATGGTCCAACCATGCCCATAATCATAGGCATGCTATTATAAAACCATCTCGAGAGAAAAATACGCCAAGAAGATTAACTTACTCGAGAAAATCTAGCGTTATACTCTCCAAATCATGATAACACCATATTGGATAATCCAGGCTAATAAAGGCTTATAAACAGAAGTGTAGCAATCACAGATCATTAATCAATTGCAATCCCAAAACATCCTTCATTGAGTAACCACGCATATTCAAAAGAGAACAAATGTAGGGTAGCATCTAGCTTTATCCCAACAGCTTCATTAACACCTGTGGATGTTCAACAAAAATCTGTTTAGCAGGATACAATGATGATCATATAAACATGAATGAGATGTCTGCAGAATTTTTAATTCAATAGATATCTCTATTTAATAATTAAACCATGTACTAAAAGACAAAAACTGACAAAGCCAGAATATCACTAACCTGTGAAGGCCTATTCAAAATCCTCTGTATGCATAGTTCAAGATTGAAAAGACAAAATTTAGAAGTCATTGCAGAAACAAAATATCAAGTTTTTAAAGCCGATTTGACTGATAATCGAATTGGTAAAATTCTCCTAGCTTCCTTCAGTTTAGCTCTGAATCTAACAACTCTGATCCTGTTAATCTTGTTCTACTTCCTCAACTTTTCATTCTTCAACAAAACCTTTTTAGTCAGTTCTTTGTATTTCAACTTCTTTCCTCTCAGCACATCCCACTTCTCAATCCAGGAGATCAATTCAGTTTTTAAACCTGTGATTTCCTTTAAATCTATTTGCAGGGAGGAAATCACTCGGGCATGAGGGTTTGGATCAATTTGATCTTTTGACTCTTTGTTCATGTTTATTCGGGCTTCCTCAGCTAGGTAAGGTTTTCTATCAATTTCTTAATCACACTCGTGGTTCACTTGCTTACTGTCAACAACCTCATTTGTAGAAACATACACGTACTTAATATCTGGAACAGATGGGCCTATGGGAACTTGATTTGGGTGGATTTTTTAGGAGTCACTTACCTTAACAACTGAGATATCTCCAATACTCAAATTTCTCCTGGCAAGCAAAGCGGCTATCATGCTACGTGTGGTCCTACGTATAGCCCGATCGCTCATCGCTCGACTAGTCTATTCTTCAGCCTCTGTCTACTTTATGTCAAACTGTGAATGAGGAGGATTCTTGTTTCAATAGGTTATGGGGATTGGGTGTTTTTTCATTCAATCTCGAGAATTATTAGCAGTAATTTCAGTTTTAGTTTCAACCTTAACTTTTACATCATCAAAACTCAGGGTTTGGTTAGGTTGAAACATTTTGTCACCCAAATCATCCTGAGAACCAAAGTCCTCAAGTTTAGGCTCAACTTCCTCATTGTTTACACACCTACGTCTAACCCTAGGCATCTATTTGGGCCATTCCTCATTAGCACTGAACCAATTTTGCACAAGGAAGAAATCCCAGGTTTCACCTAGTTCTTCTAGTCGATAGGGCACAAGCATTTTAATTAACCCATGATGAAATAAACTCCTGTTTTTATCCCCAATATTAGTTTGATACGTGCTAGCCATTTTGTGCAAGCTATTCAAAAATAAATAAGGCATATTCATAGGGTATCCTTTGAATATCATCAACAGCCGAAGGTGATAGAATTGCATTTGAGACAGCCTACCTTCGCAAGTAACATACCTGATGATTAGCTCCAACAAATCCCGCCATTGCTTCATTAACAGTCTGGAGGGGAAGCCATATTTGAACTTGGTTTGTCGATGAGCAGGGGTAAGAAACCCCTTCCTATGGTCATGTTTAATATGCTTGCCTTTGTACCACCTCTCATCGGTTTGTGGCAACCCAATGGCTCGAGAAATACATTCCTCAGCCAGCCTAAGTTCAACGTCTCCAACATGTGCATTAACCCCATCGAATGACTTTGCAAATGCCTTGGATACTACCATATTAACACCAGAAAACTTCATAAGAACTCCAACCATCCAAACCTTGACATTACCTCTCGACACTCAAGAGCAGCATGCAAATACTCATCACCAATAAGCTTGAACCTGGACACTGGAGCCATGGCAGTAGATAGACAAACCTCTAGGGTTTTCAGAAAATAGGTTAAAAGATACAGTCGATTTATCGATGGTTTAAGCAGTACCATCAATATTATGAAATTCCCTATTCTATCGAAACCCTCCAAATCTCCCTGTAAGTTCATCATAACACGAATTGGCAGATAAAAGAGATTTCAAAAATAACTTACCAAAACATGATGAGTTGCAGGGGAGTCAAGCAAGCGAGTTATTAAGACTGATGTTTGTATGATGAAACATTGACAGATGGCAACCTTCAAGCGACATGAATACCAAAACCCTAGCTTCACCATGACTTCAGCATTGATTGGTATTTCATAATGTCATGATGATGTAGACTAACTTATCGTTTTTAACACATGATCAAATGGTTTTCAAAACCCCAATCCTTCATTCATGAAATAAAATCATAATAATGTGATCACATAAGGATATAATCAATAAATTAGGATCAAGGTCATTATAAAAAAAAATGATCAGGAAATAATTTATAATGTAACCAGACTAATGTCAAAACCTAAAAAAGTGATTTTAGACCTTCATGACAAGCTTTGATACTAACTCATTTCAGAAATACAAATTTGAAATAAGGATAAGCGTATAGTATAGTAGGGTTCATGAAGATCATATTAAATCCACTTTAAAACTTATGACAAACAAGATAAGATAAATAATTTAGAAGTGATGAAGCTTCACCTAATTTCCTATATGAACCACATAGTAACAGTTATCACACCATGTAGTAACTAGTTTGAATTAATAATTTATAAATTCATTTGATTTCAATCATGCATGAGTGATAAGTGGAAAAATAGGAGCTACTAATCTTCTGTAATTATAGTTCTCCAGATGATCGACAGAAATGAGGAATTAAGATCATGAGAGTCGAATTTTGCCATAACTGATGCTAATCTCAGCAAATCGATCAATCAAGTAAGCTTCTATTGGGAGTGCCTTAAGAATCAAATATTCTTAGGGAACTCCTAGGATATCCATGATGAGTGTTTATCCAGGAAAAAATAACAAATATTGTTTGAAATATTATCAATCTTCAAATTATTTGTGTTCAAAAATGCTCCGAAGGGTGTTGCTTGCCAACAATTGGCGACATGCTGGGACCGAACCAGTTATCTCTGTGGAAACAACATTCACACTTCAGATAATTGAAAATGATTCCTTAAAGATATCAAATCTCTGTCTAAATGATTGAAATTCAAACCAGTCTAAACATATGAACGGACCTCAACATATTTCTGTAACAACCCTATGATTGTTAGTTGAGTGTTCTTGATCCTAATCAGACTCAGGAAAGAGCAAGATGACTTAATTCAAATTTAGATTTATAAGGTCAAAAATAGGTTAACCAATACCCATATAAATATGGCTTTCTTTAGAACATCAGTTGGTTTTCCCCTCATTCAAGAAAAATAGCAAACAATACTTATTCTTTTCTTTTCCTTTTTTTTATTTTTTACTTTTTATTTTTTTATAAAATAAAATGAAACCTTGTTAGTATATATACAAATCATATACACAGCGAAAAACACAAAAATAATTAATCAAAAACACTATCTTAGCTTGGTGACCAAATAATGATAGCCTTATTCACCAATCCTACCAGAAACTGATCAAGCCAGCTCGTGATGAGACTTCCTGTCTCTCAGTTATTCGACTGAGAGTCACTGTCATTGGCTTGGTAACCAAATTTTGACAACGTCATTCCAATAGAATTTATGATCATAAACAGACCAGCTCATGATGAGACCTCCTGTTTTCTGATAATCCTTTTCACATTCACCTTATTTCAAGAGTATTTCCCTGGTCAAGTAACCAGATGTATTCACGAAAATGAGGGAAGGGAGACCACAAACTTCTCAAGATTGCTTAAAGATAACCCGATATCTTCAACGAATTTTCGAGCTTAGTAGACATCCATTGGAATCTGTAAATAAATTTCCTGAAGTATTTGATATGTAAGAAGACACTCAAAGACAACAATCAAGGACTGCTAAAAGAAAAATTGTGGAGGCTAAAACTACCATGAGTCTGGAAATAGATCACTTATGAGACATTTGATACTCCCAGCCATCATTAGTGATTACGATTTGATATGCATTTCAGTCATTTCTATTCAATACATTTCATAATTAGGCTCTTTTTTAAGTCCGTTCATAATGCTTCATGTTGAATCTTGTGGTTGAATATAGGAGATGCGTTGGAGAAAGAAACTATTTACAGAGGCAAAACACAAACTTATGTACAATAAATGATCTAAAGAGTTGAATTTTTTTCATGATCTATCATCTGGAATTGCGAATAAGGCATCATGATGGTGATAGTAACGAAAATAATGGTGAGCGCAAGATCGAAAATTCTAACCATAAATCAGAATAAAATCAAATCTTATGCACAGAAATCTACACAGATGAGAATATATAATGGAAATGACTCGATGATGTGAAATTATTGAAAGTACCTTTTAAGGGCATGCCCATTTACCAGGAGGGTGTCGAGCTGTCCTTGCAAAGTCTTTAAATGGAAGGTATTAGGACCAAGTATTTTTGCTATAACATATGGGCCTAACCAAAGACGTTGAAATTTGGTATGTTCCCCTTTATCCTCGTGTGCTTTGTCCCATCTCAAAACCAGATCATCTACTTGTAATTCTCTATTTGAGGACGAGCCATGATAGAAACATGACTTAACAATTTGCTGGTGTTTCGCAAAATGTTTCTTGGCATTTTCTCTTTCCTCTTCCAACTTCAATAGTAGATTGATTCTTTCTTCGATGACTGAACATTCAGTCTCTTGTATAGCTTGTGCAAGCTATAATGAAGGTAAAAACAGATTTGGGGGGAGAATAACATCTACTCCATATATCAAAAAGAAGGGAGAGTTACCAACAGATGATTTTGGAGTAACCCTATCGGCCCACAGAGCTTGATACAAAATAGTATGCCAGTTTCTGTGATGCTTAGCTATGGATCTTTTCAGAATTTTCAGCAAGTTTTTGTTTGTTGATTCAGCAAGGCCATTGCCTTGTGGGTAGTAGTTTGTTGAATACCTAATCCTGATTCCCTTTTCTAGTGTAAATTCATTCAATTCTCTGGAATAAAAATAAGATGCATTATCAAACACGAGAGATTCAGGCACTCCAAATTTGGTGATTATGTTAGTTTCAAGAAAATGCAATACCTGATTTGTATTAACCACCCGCAAGGGTTCAACTTCAGACGATCGAGTAAAATAGTCAGTGGCAGCGATGATGCACTTATGCTGAAGGGAGGAGGATGGGTTTATTGGTCCAACGATGTCAATTCCCCACTGTTGAAAAGGCATGTCCACCATCACAGATTCCAAAGGAAAAACTAGTTTTTTAACTTTGCCAGCTGTGGTCTGGCAGTCCTAGCACCTTCTAACGAAAGTATGGGCATCTTAAAGCAGAGTTGGCCAAAAATAGCCTACTCTCAGAATTTTATGAGTAGTAGTATCACCACTGAAGTGGCCACCAGCAGGACCATCATGCAGTTGTGTTAAAACCAAATCATATTCTTCCTTCTCTAGACAACGAAGCAAAACTCCATCTGCATTTTTCCTGAAAAGTATATTATTTACCAATTGATAGGGTGATAATTTTAATCTTACCGATCTTTTATTTTTTGGATATAAATGGTTTGGAGCACTACCAGTTTCAAGATAAGTGCGAATGTCAGTATACCATGAGCCAGCTGGGTCTGGGATAAAACAGATTTCTTTCTGCAGCAAAACAACATCTAAAGATATGTCATTCTGGTCAGCAAGGAGAGGTGCTGATTCGGAAAGCAGCTTACGCAATCCCAAACCTTGTATGACCTGAGAGGGTTTAATCTCTAGATCATACTCTTGAAGAGTAGCCATCCAATGTGCTCTTTTTCCTCCAAGATCCTTTTGTACTAGCAAATTTCTTACAGCAGAAAATGGAACAATTACCTTGGTTTTCGATTTAAGAAGATAAGGGCAGAAATGTTTTACTGCTTTGAACACAACAAAATCCTATTTATCCACTTTGTGGTAATTCAGTTCAGCTCCTTTTAAATTCGAGCTCATGAAGGAGATAGGTACTTCATCTTCCTGCTGGTTCTTTTGAGTAAGAACAACTGCATAAGATATGTCAGATGCAAAAGTATAGAGAATAAAGTCTTTCCTGAAGTCAGGGCTCACAAGTGTGGGCGCTTCAGCTATGGATTCTCTAATCTTGATAAATGACTGCTTTTCTATAACCCCCCATGAAAAACTACTGTCTTTCTTAATCATATTCTGCAGTGGATGCACGATTTCAGAAAAACTTGGAACAAATTTCCTTACAAAATTTATCTTTCCCATGAAGGATTGCATGGATTTCTTGATAGAAGAAAAAGGAATCCTAGAGATGGATTCTGTTCTTTCTGGATCAATCATGATCCCTTCTTTCGACACTAAAAACCCTAGAAAAATCCCCTCAGTTACTGCAAATATTGAATTTTTAGGGTTAAGGGAAATACCATATTTTCTGCAGTGTTCAAGCACTTTTCGTAAGTGTGAGATGTGATCAAACCTGTTTTTTGAAAATATAGTAACGTCGTCCAAATAGACAATGACAGAGTGGTTTATCAGATCTCTGAAAGCAGGGTCCATTTCCCTTTGTAATGTAGCCCTAGCGTTTATCAAATCGAAATGCATCTTCCTGTAGGAATAGGTTCCCCAAGGTGTCCTAAAAGTGGTTTTCAACTAATCTGTAGGAGAAACTAGGACCTGGTTGTACCCAGAGAAACCATCTAATAAAGACAGCATCTGAGCACCTAGCACTTTTTGAAGGATTTGCTCCATGGGCGGAATAGGATAGTTGTCCTTTTTTGATGATCTGTTTAAGTTTCGGAAGTCTACACATAGACGAATATCTCCATTCTTATTCCTAACGGGAACAAGGTTTGCCACCGACTGTGCATGGTGTACCGAAAATATGATCTAGGTAGTAAGCAGTTTATTCAATTCTTTCTTTACTACTGGTTCTAAGGCAGAGTGCATTTTCCTTAGTTTTTGTTGGAATGGTTTTGATTGAGGCTTCACGGGGATTACATGTTGTATGATCTGGGTATCGAAAGTTTTCAGATCATCGTAGGACCATGCAAACACGTCTTTGAATTCACTAAGCAGTTTCAGGAAGGACAATTTTTCATTTGGGGTGCAGTCTGATCCTAAGTTGATATTTTGAAGATTTGATTCCGTTCCTAAATTAATGGTTTCATAACGCATGTTGGAACTGTTTGTCTTGCAATTAGGCACTCCCTTGAATTTATCATGCAGGTCATAAAACTTTTCTAGTCTAAGAACTGACGCAGGGATCGAATTTAACTGTTCAAAAAATTTATCAATAGGACGAGGTGGGTGGATTACCGAGAAATTGTGTAGATCCTCATCATGTGTGATCTCATCGATTGCTAATTCCTTAAAATCATATTCCCCTATTAAGAAGGAAATAATATGCGAATCATCATTAAAGACCCGCCAGTTAGTAATGTTATATGGAATTGATGGTCTAAATAATAATTTGATAGAAAAAGCATTAGGGGAAAATGTTTTAGGGGGAATAAGTCGTGAATCTACGTTTTCCAACAACTCAGCTTCCTGATTCTAAAAATGAGGAATGGATTCAATATTAAAGGCATCAAGTGCTGAAATTAAATTCCATACCTCATTTTGGTAACTTTGCAGGTGATTAGATAAGCAATGAATGGAATTACGGACTTGTCTAACAATAATTTCAGAATCGCCAAATGAAATTAGAACTTTAACTTTTAATTCCAATGCCTTCTTGAGTCCTTGTATGAGGGCTTCATATTCGACTGTGTTATTTGTGCAAAGAAATTCCAGCCTATAAGACAGCATGAATTTGTTTCCTGCAGGGTCTAGGAGCATGCAACCTTCTCCTGCACCTTCATTGGATCGAGATCCGTCAAAATACAGATGCCAAGGCTTATCAACAAGACTATTTACATTATTTACAGTATTCACAGTATTTACCAAACTAGGGGAAGCTTCCTGAAAATCACAATGTAGAATTTCTGATTTATTTACAGAATTGGTAAATGCAGATTTAAGTGCAAGAAAACTCCCTAAATCAGAATCGTACCTGTAGTTTCCTAAAATAGAATCACTGAACGGAACTGGTTCATTAGGAGCATTTATTTCGGTCACCATGTGTTTCATGTACCTCTCTCTGTCAATCCTGATCTTATTTGGTCGCCCATTTTTAGGCAACCACAAATGTGACCAATTAGTTGAAAAGTATCCTTTTAAGGCTTGAGACCAGCCATGACTTAAAAATAGCTCATAGACATTAGGTATGTCTGCTACCACTACGTCAATAACCTATAAGATCTATGGATTGGTGGCCATTCTGATCATTACTCCTTTTAATTCTCCTACAATTTTTTCCTTAGACCGATCTAGTTGGATGATTTGGATTTCACAAGGAGTGGGCTTGGCATTCAGCTTCGTACAGACTGAGTAAGGCATGATGTTTGATGAAGCTCCGGAATCAATCATACAGTTATGAACATTCTGGTTGAAGATTTCAATTGTTATAAAAAATGGTGGAGTTGTATATTTGGAGTTCTTACCTATCAATGCCTCTTTATCAGCAGTTGTTTTGACATTACTATTAGAACCTACTGTTGTTTTACTGGTTGAAGGATCAAGGTTATTGAATAAAGGTACAAAGGGCTGATTCTTTGTTTCAGTGGTTGATGGAGTTGATATTTTTGAGAGTATTGAACCTCCGGGCATGGGATAAATTTTCAATAAATCAAACATGCTAATATTAGCCCTCTGTTTCTTGAGATCTTCTATGATGTCATATTGGAGGTCTATACCTTGAGCAGCAGGCTGCTGATTTGTAGGTTTGGGACTGTTCTTAGGTGCAGATGATGGTTTTGGATCTACAAGACCTTTACTTCTTGTATTATGGGTTTTCTGGTTTACAAATACAGAATGATCACTAGACTCCCCTTCTTTGGCTGAGCTATCCCAGAAATGGCAACTAAGCGGGAGAGGATCTTCAGAAATTTCTTCTTTGATTCCAAGCTACTCAGATTCATGATCGTCATTCGACTCTTGATCAGTCGAGGAATCAGGCAAGGCATAAACAACCCTTATAGTATTGAAAACTTCCTCATTAGTTTATATGTCAGGTGGAGTGTTTTGCCTAGCGTTTGGGGATGTAAAAGGCCGGTATGGGGTCTTGAAATTCCCTCTATTTGAAGTACCCTCCCCATTGTTTCTTTTCAATATCACCACTTCATTTGTAAGATACCTAATTACTTGTTGTAATTTTTCTACATCAAAAGCAGGGCATCTCTTTTATCCATGTTAGTTCTAGCAAGGGTTTCGTTGCGTTTACGAAGGGAACCATCAGTTTTTCCATTATTTTCTGGCTCAAACATCAACAAATTATTCTCAACCTTTATTTCTTCATCAAAGGTTTCAAATAACTTCATTTCATCAGCTTGTTTCACAAACATTCCCAAGTATTTAGGTAAGGCTGAAGCATAATTCTTGATTATGATATCCTCTGGAGGTTGGGAGGCCACTGGTATCTTATTCAAGAGAGTAAGGAAACACTGATTGAAATCCTTTATTCTTTCTTTGCTCTCCATATTAATTCTAGCCAATTCTAGTGCTAACACAGCAGGGGTTTTATCTTCACCAAACTTGTTTAGGAATGCTTGACTAAAATCACTCCAGATTGTTATGGATCCTTGTGTTAGGGAAAAGTACCAAACTGCAGCCTTTCCTTCAAAATTTAAAGGGAATAGTTGACATACCACATCCTCATGCTAGACATTCATAGTCTGAACAACCAGGATGAACTTGTCAATGTTATTTTTGGCTAAGCCCTTATCATTTGGGTCAAATTTAGGTAGCATTTTATCAGGGTGTTTGGGTAGGTTATGCTATAGTCTAGGAACAGTAACGGAACAACATCGTAACCTTGTTCTATCAGCATTAGGGTTACCCTGATCATGGTCACCCATGTCTGGATCAGATCCCGAGTCTGACAAAGACTCGTTGTTATGGTCACAGGGACTATCTGGTGGTGATTTAGGAGGTGAAAGAGGTAGATCAGATCCACCTGCAGATAACAATCGTTGAAAAGTGTTATGAGCAGCCACTCCTCTCAATAGATCACTAAGGTGATAATCAGGAGTCCCTATCAATGCTTCAAGAGGCTCTTCTCCAATCTGATCATGAGCTGACTTAGTCACTGCCAAGGTTTGGAAATGAGTTCTGCTCAGTAATCCAAAATTAATCGGAGGGATCCCTATTTGGCGAGAATAGGCTCTAGTTAATATTCTACATGATTCCTCTAAAGTTTGACTTATCTGTTTTGGGAAACTAGTGAGACATTTGGGTCTCTCTCAATAATGGTCCTAACTATATCTAAAAATGGAGTATTTGCAGTTTCAGGTTGTGATGTAGAGACAGGGGTAGATAATTTTCCAAAACTTGTGAGGGAGGAAGTATATTGATTACTGGTAGGAGCATTATGTCATCGATAATCCACTAAGATTAAAGCTCAGGCCCTCCTTCTAGTGCCATTTGTTGGCCGAATATACACTAACCTATGGCAAACAATTGAAAAACAACCCACACACTCGAATTACTGCAATCTTGTGTGTGTTTGGAGTGACTGTCTCTCATAGGATAAAGGCCCTGCTGCCTGTAAAAAGTGCTATCAAGGTAGAGAGTCTCTTGAGGTGTAGGTGGTAATTTTTACTTAATCAAAACTTCATACAAATCAAAATATTTAATCTAAAAGACTAACTAGTACTGACAAATACATTAGGATAAGGACAGAAAAATAATAGTAGCTCCTAATCCTATTCTATAATGACCTAGATGCAAGTTAACTACCCCAAACTGGGAGCTTGAATTAATACTCTGATAACAGGTTTTATTATAAAAAATGATCTATAATCCTACAATGTTAGAAAATCCCACAATCAGTAGAAATAGATCTAAATCAACTTATAATAAAACAACATCTTATCATAAGTTAATTTGAACATGAAATAAAACTTGTAATCAAAATATATTTAACACAGTATTGAAGCATGACAAGTACACTCAGGTACTAACATAGAGATGAAACAAATTCAACTCACATAGTTAGTACGTCATATAACACAATCTCATAATCAACTGAAAAAAATCATGAAGAAACTCATTTACTTTTCCATATGACAACGGATCATTCACATTTCAACACTATGTCCTTCATTCAGAATCCATTAAAGAGTGTTTTCACATATACTATAACGATACATATATATGAAAAGGAAATTCAACATAGGAGAAACAACATTAAGACATCATGAAATAACTGACAGACTTAGCTAATGTCCTTAGAATCTCTGTAAAATCCAGTAGTCCTTAGACATAGTTCTAAAGGAACATAAGCATAACATAATAATATTAAAGCATTGTAATGTATTTATTCTCCACAAGTTTTAGGAATCTAGCCTCTTACTTCTGTTTAGAGGTTTCTTATAAAGGAAACTAAAAACTACAACTGATTAACTAAAATTCCTATTCCTCAAGAAATATATGGATTTTATCCAAATATGGTCCAACCACGACCAGAATCATAGGCATGTTGTTATAAAACCATCTAGAGAGAAAAATACGCCAAGAGGATTAAATTACTGGAGAAAATCTAGCGTTATACTCTCCAAATCATGATAACACCATATTGAATAATCCAGGCTAATAAAAGCTTAGAAATAGAAGTGTAGCAATCATAGAGCATTAATCAGTTGCAATCCCTAAACATCCTTCATTGAGTAACCACGCATAGTCAAAAGAGCACAAATGTAGGCTAGCATCCAGCTTTATCCCAATAGCTTCATTAACACCTGTGAATGTTCAACATAAATATGTTTAGCAGGATACAATGATGATCATATAAACATGAACGAGATGTCTGCAGAATTTTTAATTCTGTAGATATCTCTATTTAATAATTAAACCATGTACTAAAAGCCAAAAACTAACAAAGCCAAAATATCACAAACCTGTGAAGGCCTATTCAAAATCCTCTATATGCATAATTTAAGATTCAAAAGACAAAATTTAGAAGTCATTGCAGAAACAAAATATCAAGTTTTTAAAGCTGATTCGATTGATAATCGAATTGGTACACTTCTCCTAGCTTAATCGAGTTTAGCTCTGAATTTGACAGCTCTGATCCTTTTAATCTTGTTCTTCTTCTCCAACTTTTGATTCTTCAACAAAAGATTTTTAATAAGTTCTTTGTATTTCAACTTCTTTCCTCTCAGCACATCCCACTTCTCAATCCACGAGATCAATTTAGTTTTTAAACCTGTGATTTCATTTAAATCTGTTTGCAGAGAGGAAATCACTTAGGCATGAGGGTTTGTATCAATTTGATCTTTCGACTCTTTGTTCATGTTTATTCGGGCTTCCTTAGCTAGGTAAGGTTTTCTATTAATTCCTTGATCACACTCATGGTTCACGTGCTAACTGTCAACAACCTCATCTGCAGAAACAAACACATACTTAAGATCTAGAACAGATGGGCCTATGGGAACTAGATTTGGGAAAATTTATGAGGAGTCACTTACCTCAACAACCGAGATATCTCCAATACTCAAATTTATCCTGGCAAGCAAAGTGGCTGTCATGCTGCGTGTGGTCCTATGTATAGCCCGATTGCTCATCGCTCGGCTAGTCTGATCTTTAGCCTCTTTCTACTTTATGTCAACCTGTGAATGAGGAGGATTCTTATTTCAATAGGTTATGGGGATTTTAGGTTTCCTCATTCGATCTCTAGAATTATTAGCAGGAATTTCAGCATTAGTTTCAACCTTAACTTTTACATCATCGAAACTTAGGGTTTGGCCAGGTTGAAACATTTAGTCACCCAAATCATCCTGAGAACCAGAGTCCTCAAGTTCAGGCTCGACTTCATCATTGTTTACATGCTGATGTCTAACCCTAGGCCTCTGTTTGGGCCATTCCTCATTAGCACCGAACCCATTTCACACAAGGAATAAACCCCAGGTTTCACCTAGTTCTTCTAGTCGATAGGACACAAGGATTTTATTTAACCCATGATGAAAGAAACTCCTATTTTTATCCCCAATATTAGTTTGATATGTGCCATCCATTTTGTGCAAGCTATTCAAAAATAAATAGGGCATATTCACAGGGTATCCTTTGAATATCATCAACAACCGAAGGTGAAAGAATTGCATTTGAGATAGCCTACCTTTGCAAGTAACATACCTGATTATTAGCTCCAACAAAGCCCTCCATTTCTTCATTAACAGTCTGGAGGGGAAGCCAGATTTGAACTTGGTTTGTCGATGAGTAGGGGTAAGAAACCCCTTCCTATGGTCATTTTTAATATGCTTTCCTTTGTACCACCTCTCACCGTTTTTTTGCAACCCAATGGCTCGAGAAATAAATTCCTCAGTCAGCCTAAGTTCAACGTCTCCAACATGTGCATTAACCCCATCAAATGACTCTGCAAATTCCTTGGCTACTGCCATATTAAAACCAAAAAACTTTCATAAGAACTCCAACCATCAAAACCTGGACATTACCTCTCGACACTCAGGAGTAGCATGGAGATACCCATCACCAATAAGCTTGAACCTGGACATTGGAGCCATGGTAGCAGATAGACAAACCTCTATGGTTTTTGGAAAACAGGTTAAAATATACAGTCGATTTATCGACATTTTAAGCATTACCATCAATATTTCGAAATGCCCTATTATATCAAAACCCTGCAAATCTCCCTGTAAGTTCATCATAACGCGAATTGGCAGATAAAAGAGATTTAAAAAATAACTTACCAAAACATGATGAGCTGCTGGGGAGTCAAGTGACTGAGTTATTAAGAGTGATGTTTGTATGATGAAAGATTGACAGATGGAAACCTTCAAGCGACACGAATACCAAAACCCTAGCTTCACCATGACTTCAGCATTGATTGTTATTTCATAATGTCGTGATGATGTAGACTAACTCATCGTTTTTAACACATGATCAAATGGTTTTCAAAACCCCAATCCTTCATTCATCAAATAAAATCATAATAATGTGATCACCTAAGGATATAATCAATAACTTAGGATCAAGGTCATTATAAAAAAAAATGATCAGGAAATAATTTATAATGTAACTAGACCAATGTCAAAACCTAAAAATTTGATTTTAGACCTTCATGACAAGCTTTGATACTAACTCATTTCAGAAATACAAATTTGAAATAAGGATAAGTGTATAGTATAGTAGGGTTCATGAAGATCATATTAAATCCACTTTAAAACTTATGACAAACAAGATAAGATAAATAATTCAGAAGTGATGAAGCTTCACTAGATTTCCTATATGAACCACACAGTAACAGTTATCACACCATGTAGTAACTAGTTTGAATTAATAGTTTATAAATTCATTTGATTTTAATCATGCATGAGTGATAAGTGGAAAAATAGGAGCTACTAATCTTCTATAATTATAGTTCTCCAGATGAAGGACAGAAATGAGGAATTAAGATCATGAGAGTCGAATTTTGCCATAACTGATGTTAATCTCAGCAAATCGATCAGTCAAGTAAGCTTCTATTGGGAGTGCCTTAAGAATCAAATATTCTTAGGGAACTCCTAGGATATCCATGAGGAGTGTTGATCCAGACAAAAATAACAAATATTGTTCGAAGGATTATCAATCTTCAAATTATTTGTGTTAAAAAATGCTCTGAAGGGTGTTGCTTGCCAACAGCATGATCCCAACTTCTACCGACTTCATCCTTCATAGGTTCAATATACCAATGTCCCTCCTGAGGGTCCATAGGAGAAATGACCCTAATGTCCTAGTTTTCAAATGTCATAACTCGTTTTTTGAAGTTGATAACCACCATGCTATCATTAGCCCATCCAATCCCTAGTAGTGCAGGATAGGAACCACCATCTTCAACTACTTCTATCACATCAAAGTCAGCATGCGTTTTCATACCTTCCATGTCTAAAACCAAGTTTGAGTCATGACCAATGGGATGAACCTTTTCTTGATTTACTAGTCACAACTACATCAACGACCATCCCACTGTTGGATTTCCCATCAATTTTACAGGTTTTCTTGGTCAGAATTTTTACATCTGATCGAAGATCTAGAATAACTGAGTCAACCTCATAATCTTCGATATGGATATTCATCCTCATCTCCTTGCATGTATTCCTCTTTTGCAAAGAGTTCACTGCAGAATCCTTCACTGCCTTATCCGGGTGGTACAATAACATCTCAAGCTTTATAAGGGAATCAGGGTCCCTTGCTAGCAATATACAATTTTCAAAGAACTCTCGCAAGGTACCATGCTACTGTGATGGTCCTGCCTCTACAAATGGATCAAAATAAAATGGCATGCCAATAATTGGTAACTTACCTGGATTTCTCCCGATTGCATGCTTTACCCGAAATAAGGTGTCTTTCTCTATCACAATATCAAATACTACTTTTTTCTTTCCAGCAAGCCAAACTTGCTACCATGGTTTGTCTTCTCCATTCGTTGCACTGGCACAAGTGACAACCTGAACGTCAACATCCTTTGTCTGCGGTTCGGCTTGAATTATCGCAACCATTTATCCTTGATTTAGGTTCAATGGTAGGTTTTAATTCAATAGCTGATTCATTGGTTGATTCTGAGTCTGGGGTAGGTTTTGAGTCTGATTGTATGGTGGGTTCTAATTCTACATTATTGGTTGGTTCTATAGATGAAACATAGGTTGATTCTAATTCTGCACATTCTACAACTGAGGAATGTTTTCGGCCTGTCATTTTGCAATCAACTGAGGGTAGTTTTAAACATTATGTTCATTGGCCGTGCAATATGTTCACTGCACATGAGGGTAATCCCTCTGATAGTGCCTAAATACTCCACAGGTATAACACTGTATTGATTCATGACCTCATCCTCCTCCTCAACCAAAGCCTCCTCCTCGTACTATGAATTCTCTGTGGAATCCTCCTTGGACTCCTCCTTGTTGAAACTATGGCTGGGCCATCTGCTACTGTTGTAGGTTTGGTTGTTACTGGACATAGTGCCCATATTGAACATATTATGGCTGAGACTGAATGAGTGGATCATGATTATACTTTGGTTGCGGTGTGTACTGCGGTTGTGCTACAATCTATGCCTGAGGTGCAAACTGTGGTTGCACTGTAAACTATTGTTGTGGTTGTGTGAGGATAAACTGCATCTGGGGTGGTGTTGTATATTGCACCTGTGCTGCTGGTTGTACCACTTGAGGCTACACTTGCATTTCCCAGGGGTCCCCACCTTTCACAAAATATGAATCATACGTCCTTTCCTATAGCAAATCATAAGCTCGACATTTTTTATCATCATGTCCTACTGACCGACAAAATGTACAGTACAGAGTTTCTTCCTTGGTAACCATGTTCTGCATGTATTCGCAGTTCTCATGTCTATGCCCATAGACTTGACATATGCGACACCATGGTATACCAGCAGAACTCAATAGGTTTTGGGCTCCTGATAGTAAATAATTTCGAAATGTCAAACATGTGTCCTTGGTATCTCCGTCTGCATGGCAAAGGGTGCACCAAAGATCATCACGATCTTCCTTGTATTTTTTGATCTCTTGTAGCTGGAGAGTCATATTGGCCAACTATGCTTGAATCTAGTTCATTCTAACAGTGGTTTCTCCTACCAGCGATGTTTCCAATTTCATCATGGTTTCCAGATCCTTTGTCTATGTCGCAATCTTTTGATGCATTAATGGTTTCTTGATATGTGGGACAAGCACGGAGATGAACCACTCCTTGTGTTGAACATCAATAATCTGGAAGCTAACTTGAGCCATCAATGTCTTAAACCATTGATCAAAGTCCCAAATTGTTTCACTGGGGAACTGCTTGATTTCCTTCAACTCGGTAATGTACTGATCTTTAGAATTCAGCTTCTTGAATTCTTTGAATAAACCTGTACATATTTCATCCAATTTTTTCATGGTACCTCCCTGAGTAACCCGCATGAATATCATGAACCATTCGAGCGCACAGCCCCTAAGATTAGTTTCCAACTGGATTTTATTGACCATCATCAATAGTCTGTCGGGAAATCTAGATCGCTTCGCACAAGAACCAGTATTGCTCTGGGTCGTCAGTGTCGTTTCCATGAAATAGTAACTTCATTTCATCGCCCGCCATTTTGGGCCTTCTTCTTCCTACTAGTGCTCTATTGCTAGAATGTTCCTAACACGTAGGGAAATTCGACGCATAATGCATGTTTTTTCCTTGTGGTGGAGTAGTGCATGGAGGTGTGGGCATGTTACTACTGGGGTTCGATCCTATCATCATTTTGAGTGTAACCTGGGACTGGTCATCCTCATCGTCACAAAAAGGTGGCTTCATCCTATGTGGTTGTTCCTCATGGAATCACACTTCGATTGTAACAGGACCTTCTCCCATCCTCTGCCTCTTCTCTCGAAACCTTGCTCCTCCCCTTGTACAACCACTTGTTTCCTCGGTGACCTTCACATTCTCACCAGAACTCATGCCCATCTACCCCTTACCTTTCCATACATCTCCCCCCTTTCATCGTGGTGCCTACATCCTCCACACACCAGAGTTCCATTACTCTTGGTCAATCTTCATAATACCTTTTTCATAGATCAGTTGCTTAATTGATAGCTGCAGTAACAGCAAGAATATTCCTCGTGGTCTGCTGAAGAACTCCCTTTATTCTTCACTAAATTACTTATTGGTGTTTACTGCAAAATCGGTAATTTATCCTTCCAGGATACTGTCAAACCATGACTCAACAGCCCTCGATGCCTTATTGTCTATTTCTTGTAATTCATGGATCAGCTCTGGAGTCCAGGATGTCGGCTCTCCTCCTTGGAAGTTTGTTTTCTTAGAAGTGAAATTTTCCAGCCACTCATGCAAGAGGATAGGAAACTCACAAAAGAACCATTCATGAGGACCATCACGGATATATCTATCCAACCAATGGGTTGTTGAAAGCTTTAGATTTAGATTTTCATCTTTAGCAAATTCTCACAACTTTAGATCAAACCAGCCCTCGATCTCCGATCGAGTCAGATGGAAGAACATATCCTCCTTTAAATCACAACTCGGTCCCAACAATGGAACCATTTCTTGGAGAAAACCCACCAACAAAGCCTCATTGATAGGGGTTCTCACTCTATCGATGCCCAACCAGCACTATCTCCCTCAACACTAGCCCAGACAGGTTTTACCCTGCCCAGCAACATCCGCAGAGCGGATGAAGTCTCACTCGATATGTTTAAGGGAGAGCTATCAAAACCGAGTTTCTGACAATGAGGAGGGAGGATATGGGATCCGACAGGGATAAAAAATAACCATTAGATCCAAAACTATGCAGTCATCATTAATTCATTTCCACAACTACAGACTGCATCATACATTTTTCAAAGTATCGCTAGTGCAACAACATCATTTATAAAACATCTCAATTCATAATGCAACGAAAATGTGACAGAATTATAACAAATTGCAGTGACATCAATAACTCATAGCATAAATGGAATAGACCATAGCAACATCATAACAGAACAAATCACAACATCATCATAGATATAGATCACAATAGTACCATATCATAACAGATCTAGATCACAACGGCATCATAACAGATTAGATCGTAGCAGGAATAAAAGATAAGATTTGTGCAATAACTGTCATATCATATTAACCTTGTGCAAAGGATCCAAAACATACAATTTTTCTCCACAACAGGAGGATGAATACATCAAGAAAAACCCAGATAGATCATAGATACAATAGGAAATTCTCCAAAACCATAGACATATTGTACTAGACCTCATGCAATACTCATGTCTTGCTGATGTCTCTATTGATGTTAAGGTCGTTGATGTCTATTCAATTCCAAAAATAGTTCTATATATAGGTTTTATCCTTTACATTGAAGATCCACTTCTAATTAACTTATAACCACTAATGACCTATTGTGACAAAACTTGGTCAAATAATATATAAAATATTCAAAACAGTTATTATTCTGCCCATCGCGTTGATCTGGCCTTGCATGGTACCGCGTGAGCTTGCGTAGCTTCCATGACACTACACAACTCACTTAAGAAAACCCCTGCCAACACATTTCCATTTATAAGTGTTGTACGAGACCATTATTTCATAGCTTCTGTCATAATTAACCTCGATTTATTAAACTATATGATGAGGCTTGCAATGTTTTATTTGTGATGGTGGGTGAAATTGGGTCTTTTGCAAAGGATTAGCTTGAATTGGTTTTGTTTTCCCATTTGCATTCATGACCACTCTCAAAATTACCTTGTTTATCAGTTGAAAATTGGAATGATGGCTCCCCTTTGTAGATTTGAACCATCTCGATGTGAATTGTTGGAGATTGAAACAGAGTCTGCTCAATTGATTGAAAAAATTGGTCGTGGTGATTTGTTTTGAAGTTTCAATGGGAATCATATATAAGTGATCCGAAATTTTTCCCTGTCTCTTAGGGGAAACATAACTCAAATTGGTAACCTTCTCTTGGTTATATCATAGGCGCTCATAGAAAAGGATACTAATCTGCCTCAGAAAGGGGAATTAATAGAGCCAAGTGTAAATTTTTTTGGCTTCTTCTTGCAAACGATTTTGATGATAACCATGTATATCCGATGAAATTTCTCAAACCTCAGTAGAATCCCCTCCTACAACTTATTATCAGGTACATAACTTGTGATGGAAGGTTTTCTCATGTCAATTTGTACCATCTATGACTGCTCATGGTGTTTAAAGGTTCAAAAATGAATTTACCCTACTTATTGTTTAATAGTCTTGAAAAAATGATTACGTGGTTCAACACACAGTTGGGGATCTAGAAAGAAGTCTATTCCATCATGGTTTTCTTAAAATTCTGATAAAATACCACTTGTCTATGGTGGGTAAACATTGGGATCAATTTTTAAATGAAAACAATTTTGGGCAGGCCTAGTTTTGTCCTTCTCCTCTTCCTAAGATCCGATAGAAAAGGAGACGATACTCTATGCATGAACATTATAAATTAGACTCTGAGTTAAAACCTAAAGATGCAAGCGTTAGTAACCCTACCCTAGTGAAGGATTTTGGATGTGATATGATAGAGGATGATATTATTCCAATTGTTGAAGCTTCTGTAAACCCATCGCAACCCGCACAAACTGTTAATATACCTATGCAGAAGTTAGAAGGTTTAGAAATTTGTAAAAACAAAGACTCTACATTTTGTAATGAACTTAAACAAAAGGGTTCTTCATTTGTTAGCATAAGTCGTTTCACCCATAGTATGGCTACAGTTTCCATTCTGATAATGATGCAACAACAAAAGGAATCTCCTTTGGTGGAAGTTGTAAGTGATGATGATGATCTTTTCCCAATTTGTGAAGTTTCTCACGATGGTGATGAATAGAGCATGGAGGTGAATAACACCAATGACATCTCTTGGGAAGGAATTCGTTGACAAATCATCTCCTTTTATATCTGAACAAAAAACGTCATACACCAAGGACTCCTTGCATGCTCGAAGTGAGAAGAACCTTCAACAAACTCTTAAAAAGGAGCTTGAGGATAAAATTTCCCAGTTAGAAACAAAGTTGAGAGAGTCTCATTGCCATACATTTGGTATGGAGGAAGGTATCAATACCTTTAAAAGCGAGTTGTTGCAGTGGGCGAATCAGTGACATAATTTGAAACTTAAGAAAGACAAGTACAAAGCCATAAAAAAATCATTGGATTCTACAAGTTAAATACTACTAAAGCAAGGAGAACAACAAAATATCAAAGTTATGAAACTTCGAGCTCGATTGGCTGAGGCTCGATGAGCAGCCAAACTACATATCACTACTTAAGCTCATTTTCTGTTGTTTTAGTTTATCTATCTTTGACATGTTTTTTTATTCTTAACAAGTAAATAAATAATTTAATTAGGACATCTACAGAATCAAAGATTCTGTATAAGTTCTTAGGATTATTTTGTTTATTGTTCATTGATTAATTGCAAGTTTAAATGAAAACTTAATATTCTATTTGAACTATTATTGCAGGTGTTCTTCACATTTATCGTGGATGTATTTTATCTCTTATGATTCTATTGGAATTATGTAAGTTTCGTTTCTAGGTGCCTTTTCTTTGGGGGATGGTTTCAATTATTTTATGATGCCTTTCTATCTCATCGACAAAACAATCATGTTGATTTTTTGTTTGTTTTCGACAGTTGTTAAACTGATGTGTAACAAAATTTTAAATGAAAATTTTATTTTAGGAAATAGGTCCATAGAATTCTCAAATTAGTTATTTTTTTTTAAATATTTAAGTGACCAGGGTGACTATAGAAAAGGAGGATTCATATAGAGAGAATACGTTGTCTTATAGAGTTGCACTTTCCTAAATTTTGAAGCAGATTCTTATGTCATGATTACACTTGTGCTGGAATACTAATATATAATGTCTTAAGAAAATGGTATTACGGTGGTTCTATTTTTTCAGATAGAATTATATATATCAATGTCAACTCTTTTTACAATTTGCTTTCATATGTTGATTTACATGCACATTTTATTGTGTTGTATTGACTATATTTATGCTTTTGAATACACCATGTTTAAATTTATGATTGTAGGATGTTTATTGTTATTATTAGATAATTTTCATTGTCTGATTTAACTTTTATGTCATTATTCATGTACTTTACTATTCTTATTATCTATTTGTATAGATGTGATGATCAATAATAATCATTATTATAATCTTTCAGATTATGGGCATAATAAAAATTGTTGTTTTTGACAGTACATATGTTCTAGGTGGTAAAAATTTATTATTATTTCTTATAACAAATGACTGTAATTTAATCATTACATGTTAAATGATATTTTTCTTGTAGTATGTTATATGTTAAAAATCATTATTTATAGTACAACAAGTGACTGTAATTAGTAGAATCGCTCTTGGACAAGATAGGTTAGTATAACTCATAGATAAAATAGTTAGTGCTAGTTTAGCAACTATTAAGTAGATAGTTTCTTTTAAAAGTTATATAACTCTTTGTCTATTAAGAAGTTTATTAAAATTCTTTTTTGAAACTTAAACAAGAAGACTCTCTGTAAGAGAGAAAAACTTAGATGGTAGAAATACCATAACCTACGAGAATTAGCTACACCAAACACATCGAGGGTTGTGTTAAGCGCCTTGTGTGGGTTAATTCTCTGTAGTTGGTCATAGTCAGAAAATCAGGCCAACACATGATGGATGTGCTAGATGGAGATAAATATTTTAGTAAAATTTATTTGCAAAGTGGATACCACTAGATCTCGATTCGCGAAGGGGATGAATGGAAAAATTCCTTCAAGACCGGGGATGGACTATATGAATGGATGGTGATGGAATTAATGCTATCCAATGCACCTAGTACCTTCAAGTGTTTGATGAATATTGTGCTCTGACCTTATATTGGTAATTTTGTTGTCATTTATTTTGATGACATTCTAGTTTATGTAACAACAAATAAGATCACTTGCAACATTTAAATACTATATTGGATGTGCTAGGAAAACATCATCTTTATGCAAACCTAAAGAAATGCAGGTTCCTACAAGAAAGTTTGGTATATTTGGGGTTTGTATTATTAGTAGAAGGAGTCAAGATGGATTAAAAAAAGTCCAGAGTAATTTTGGAGTGGCCTAGTCCTAGGAGAATAATAGAGGTAAGACGTTTTCATGGTTTGGATACTTTTTACCAAAAAATTATTTGAAATTTTAGCAGTATTGTAGCACTGATAACAGATTGTGCCAAAGTAATAACATTCAAGTGGAATAATGAAGCTAGGGAAATTTTTAAGTTTCTAAAGAAGAAGGTAATTGCGACACCTATCTTAACCTTACTATATTTCGATAAATTATTTGAGGTAGAATGTGATGCCTCACATGGAGGCATTGGAGCTATACTTAGCCAAGTAGGTAGACCTATTTCATTTTTTAGAAAAAAATGGAATGAGGTAAGAAAGAAATACTCCACATATGATGCAAAATTTAATGCAATTGTACAAGCATTGCGGCATTGGAGGCGTTATTTAGCGTCAAAATAGTTTATGTTATTTACCAATCACATTACATTAAAATATGTAAACACCCAAAATAAATTGAACAGTAAACATGCAAAATGGGTATCTTTCCTATAAGTCTACACCTTTGTTCTAAATAACAAATTAGGAAGGAAGAATCAGGTTGCATAGCTTTGATTCAATGCATTTGTTCTTTTGAAAACCATGGAAATCAAGTAAATGGGTTTGATACATTAAAGGAACTCTATGCATCAGATAACAATTTTTGGGAGATTGTGGAACAGTTGAAGAATCCAGTCACTAAGAACATGGATCTTATTCAAGGTGAATATTTTATGCAAGATGTATACCTCTTCAAAGGAAAACAAGTATGTGTTCCAATTGGTTCTATGAGAGAAAATATTATCAGATAACTTCATAGTAGTGGCGTAGAAGGAAATTTTGGAAATGATAAAATGTTATCCTTAATCAAATATATGTATTAATGGTTGAAGATGAAAAAGGGTATAACCAGGTATGTGGAATGGGGTAGGATTTGTCAAATTGCTAAAGAATACTCACACAATACAAGGTTGTACATGCCATTACCAATGCCCATATGCCCTTGGATATATATGAGCATATAATTTGTGCTAGGGATTCCAAACACACAACAAGGTAATGATTATATATTTATGGTTGTTGATAGGTTCTCAAAAATGGATCATTCCATTGCTTGCAAGAAAACTAGTGATGCATCAAGCCTTCAAGGGTGGATTTGTTTTGTAGAAATTGTTAGATTCCATGGAGTTCCAAAAAATGTTACCTATGATAGAGATACTCAGTTTTTGGGTCATTTTTTGAGGAATTTATGGAATAAAATGGGGACTAAATTACAATTCAACAGTTCCTATCATCCCCAAATAGATGGGAAAATAGAGGTAGTAAATCAATGTTCAGGAAACTTATTACAGAGCATTGTTGGAGAGAATATCAAATAGTGGGATTTGGATTTACCTTAATCATAATTTTCCTACAATAGCTCAGTGAATACATATGCAGGAAAATCTCCATTTCAATTTTTTTACACTATAAATCCTATGGGTTTCCTAGATTTGGTGCAGCTACCACTTGGGGATATAATAAATTATGGCAGGGAAGGACTGTAGAACACATTCAACAATTTCAAAAACAAGTGAGAAAAAAGATTCAATCCAGTAAAGAGTAGAATAAAATTATAAAATATGCTCATCGACAACATAAGATATTTAATGAATGTGATTTGGTGATGGTTTATTTATGAAAATAATGGATTCCTAGAGGAATCTAGGAAACCATTAGCATCCACAAAATCATCCCATATAATGCCAATAATTGCCTCTAGAAAAACATCCTGAATATCATAGCACTATATATTAATCCAGGGTTAGAGATAGGAATTGCACCATGATTTCAGCAATAAAAACATCCAACATAGCGCCAAGTATAGATCCAGGAATTGTTCCTAGAAAATATCCAACATAGCACCAGGTATAACACCTAGAATAATGCCAAATTTTTTGAAAGGAACCGTACTAGGAATTGCACTAGGTTTAGAGCTAGGAATTGTGTTTGGGAAACGTTTGACCTAACGTCAGATATATCAATGTCAATGCCAATGATCATGATTCATGTGATTGTACTTTTGGATCTTTATTTATCATAGTGGCACCTAAATGATCGTAATCGTGGAACTTTTGGATCATGATTAATCCTAATGAGGGGTAAATTACCTTAATGTAACCTAAATTGCTCTAATGGCATTTTAGTGTCCCCAAAAACATTTGATAGACCCTAATGGAATATGATTGTCCCTAACAACATGACGATGATGTAGTACAATAATTATGATGGAGCCTATGGATATGATTTGATAAGTATAAGACTATATCATCCATTATTGTGAGGTAGTATGGCTCCTTCCTCATTATTATCACAATGATATTGATGATGACTACAACGATGACAATGATGCTGATTTATT
This sequence comes from Pseudotsuga menziesii, assembly GCA_001517045.1. Taxonomy (NCBI): domain Eukaryota; kingdom Viridiplantae; phylum Streptophyta; class Pinopsida; order Pinales; family Pinaceae; genus Pseudotsuga; species Pseudotsuga menziesii. The sequence continues at coordinate 36,033 of LPNX010906082.1, read as the reverse complement.
GTATGATTATGATGACTATTTGGATGTCAACAATGATTATGCATGTGGTATCACTTTTGGATCCTAATTGATTCTAATGGCACCTAAATGTCTGTAACGACATCTAAACAACCCTATTATCATCGAAATGACTGTAACGACATATAAATGACCTTAACAATTACATGAAATGAATCCTAATGTCGATGAGTGATTAAGAACACTAATGGCATATGCATGACCATAATAACAATGATGACGATGATTTTGTTGATGATGTACTTAATGCTAGTGATGATGATGATAATGAGGATGATGATCAAGATGATGTTGATGTACCATATGCCATTGATGATGATGATGATGATGATGACAATGTCGATTTCCACAATGATGATGCATGGCATAATACTTCTGGATACTACAGGACTTGAGATATTGGAGTTAATAACAAGTAATAGACACAATAGGATTTGAACCCAAAATCCAATGGTAGAATCCAACAACATCCAATGTATCGTACAGATGTGTTGGAAAACAATGATGAAAAGTACCGAGCCTTTTGAATTATTTTAGCACCATCAAATTTTCGACACTAGTGTGTAGGTTTTTTGATGGATATGTCATAGGAAATTTGATGGCCTTGTCATAGGAAATTCTACGGCCTTGGCATAGGAAATTCGATGACCTTTCCATAGGAAATTCGACATCCTTGCCGTAGGAAATTCAACGGCCTTGGAATAGGAAATTCGACTGAGAATGACCCTAAGATTGTGCCAAAATTCCAAACATACACCTCTTATAGAGATGGACCCTGGGATTGAGCTAAAATTAAAAACCCACACCCCTCATAGAGATGGATCCTGATTCACATTAATGCACATAATTGTATAGAATCTAATCCAATTGATTCAAATCAGAGACAAGACCTTTATAGGGAAGAGAAAAGGCATAACTTTAAACATCCAATAATTATAATAAGGAACACCATGAAGAGATAAAGAGAGGCGATAAATAATAGAAGCAAAAACAAGCCTCCACTTCCTAAGATCACCTACATAGTCTGCCTAAAATCACCCTCATTTTCTTGACATCTTTTTTCCACACCTACAACCACAATATCCCACCTTTCTAGACAAACCTTAATTCACAGAGTTTAAAATCAACCACCATGATAGCATAAATGCAAAGAGGAGAGGCATAGTGTGCATGAGGGGAAGTAAAACCTCCCTTGCACAATCGATTAATGTTGAGAATACCAGCCAATAATGCACCTACGCAATTTTTTTAAGTGTTATTCTCATGCATTACTCCAAAGTGGTGAACTATGAGACATTTAATCTTGATGTTGTGATGCATAAAAACTAAGAAATCCATTACCTAAAATGGGGTCCTCATTTGTAACTAGGACAACCTTGTCCAAATACAATGTTGCAATCACCCTTTTGCAACAATTTGTTTATGGATTTGTTTCAAACGATAAAACTAGACCTCACCAATCCCCTCCAAATTTTGATGAATTATGTGCATGTTTATTTGGAATAGAGTAAATTTCATAGTCACTTTCTTATATATTTATTGGATAATGAATAAAGAATTCCCCAAGACTATTTCCTTGATCTTAATATCATGCAATAAAATTTATCCAAATGCATATAGTTTTGCACGGTTGTTTGAAGAAATTCCAAGCCCCTAAGAGTGCTAAATTTTCATATGCTTAACTAAGACATCAGTATTTCATTTCATTTTCATAACAAAAGCATATAAATAGGATCACTGAAAGATAGACCAACACAACCATACAAAAGGAACACAAAGATTTATCCTAGGAAAACCCTAAAGGGAAAAAACCCAGCAAAAGCTTCCTCAATATAGATGTCTCCAAAAAGATAAAAGATAAAACCAGCAAGGAGATCAAAGCCTGATCCTCCTCCTTCTCCAGCTACTTCTCTTCTCCACTAATGCGCTACACAAGTTAGAGTGTGTGTTCAAATGAGGAGAGCTACACCTCTATTTATATTCATCCGTTCACTTCAATTAACTCATCCGACATGTAGGCTCAAGTTAATCATGTAAGCTCGAGTTACACATGTAGGATCAAGTAACCACACTGGGGTGCTAATGACCCACCTTTACAATTAGAGGGGACAACCTCATGACTCTTATTAGTTCTTCCAATTAGAAGCATCGGGGTACAAGATAATACAAGTGGTTCTCCCGGTAGGACCATCGGGGACCAAAAAAGATACATATAGAATATTCTTCAAAGTTACAATATTTCAACACTCCCCCTTAACGAGAAGGGTATTCTACAACAACATCAACAACAACAATAGTAGGAGAGACATAGAGGACATCATCAACATCATCAGGGTAATACATCTATAAATCATTGGAAGCTTTTCAACATTATGTAGTGTTCATCTTCAATCTTCAGTCTTCATCATCATTAATACTTTGACTGCTACGATCAACAACATCTTCAGCACTTTGACCTTTTGATCAGCAACATCATCTTCAACACTTTGACCTTTCGATCAGCAACATTATCTTCAGCATTTTGACCTTTCGATTAGCAACATCATCTTCAGTGCTTTGACCTTTCGATCAGCAACATCATCTTCAGCACTTTGACCTTTCAATCAGCAACATCATCTTCAGCACTTTGACCTTTTGATCAGCAACTTCATCTTCAGCACTTTTGATCAGCAACAACATCATCATCATAATCTTATCTTTTGATCAGAAACATCATCATGAAAATATCATCATCACCAAAACATCATTATCATCAAAACATCAACATCATCAAAACATCAACATCATCATCATCAAAACATCAACATGATCCTTCCTTTCAGAATTACGGGATCAACATGACTGTGGTACTCAGACGATCCTTGCTGTCGGAATTATAGGATTTAGGTCTTTACGGAGTTACTAACGATCCTTCCTTTTGGAATTACGGGATCAACACATCTGTGGAGCTTATAAGATCCTTCCTTTTGGAATTATGGGATCAAGTCTTTACAGAGCTATTAACGATCCTTCCTTTCGGAATTACGGGATTTAGGTCTTTACAGAGTTGCTAACGATCCTTCCTTTCGGAATTACGGTATCAACACATTTGTGGAACTCAGACAATCCTTCCTATTGGAATTACGGGATCAACACATCTGTGGAACTCAGACAATCCTTCCTGTTGGAATTATGGGATCAAGTCTTTACGAAGCTACCAACAATCCTTCCTTTTAGAATTATGGGATTTAGGTCTTTACGGAGTTACTAACGATCCTTCCTTTTGGAATTATAGGATCAACACATCTATGGAACTCAGCCAATCCTTCCTATTGGAATTATGGGATCAAGTCAATGATCCTTCCTTTCAGAATTACAGGATTTAGGTCTTTACGGAGTTACTAATGATCCTTCCTTTTGTAATTACGGGATCAACACAGTTGTGGAACTCAGACAATCCTTCCTCTAGGAATTATGGGATCAACACACGTTCTTGAGTACCAAAGTCACTGAATCCATTATGAACTGAAGTTCAAGGATGATACAATCCTACCACCTTCTCGATGACCGAAGTTCACCGGATCCGTTCTGAACCGAAGTTCAAGGATGATACAATCCTACCACATTCTCGATGATTGAAATTCACTGGATCCGTTCTGAACCAAAGTTCAAGGATGATACAATCCTACCACATTCGCGATGACCAAAATCACTGGATCACTTCTAGACATATGTCCCGGGATGATACAATCCCTCTTCATTCTCGAAGACTGAGGTATCTGGGTCACTTTTTGTGCAAGTGCACAAGTATGATACAATCCCACTACAACATCATTACTCCCCCTTTCGGGGAATACCCTTTCAAACCACACCAAGCTTGTCTCAAATATATTCGAACTTCACTCGGGACAAACGTTTTGTCAACACATTAGCAACCTGTTCATCAGTACTCACATACTGGAGCTTTATGGCTCCTTTCTGCATCATGTCTCGAATGTAGAAATACCTAATTTCTATGTGCTTTGATCTGCCATGGAACACAGGGTTCTCTGTCATCTTTATACAGCTTTGGTTGTCACATAGAATTATGGTAGTGTCCAACTCTAGATTGAATATTCCTGACAACAACTTCCGAAGCCATATGGCTTCACAACTAGCAGAGAAATCTGCTATATATTCTGCTTCGGCAGTTCTTAGAGCAACACTGGATTGCTTTCTGCTAAACCATGAAATCATAGTAGATCCCAGACTATAACAACTGCCTGATGTGCTTTTTCTGTCTGAGATACTTCCAGCCCAATCTGCATATGTATATCCATATAATATGTACTCATGGCTATTATCATAGTATAGCCCAAAGTCTATAGTCCCTTTCAAATATCTCATCACATGTTTGGCAGCTACCAAGTGAACCTGTCTAGGTTGAACTAGATATTGGCTTAAAGTGTTCACAGCAAAACAAGTGTCTAGTCTAGTATTTGTTAAGTACATGAATGACCCAATGATTTGTCTGTAGAGAGTCACATCCACTAACTCTGATGAGTCATCAGTTAAAAAATTTAGGTTGGAATCCATGGGGGTGGCCAAGGCTTTGCATTCCAATATATTGAATCTTTTCAATATCTCTACTGCATACTTTCCCTGGTTGAGAAAGATTCCTTCTGAACTTTTCCATACTTCCAGACCTAGGAAATAGTGCACTAACCCAAGGTCTTTCATCTCAGATTCTTCTGTTAGTTTCTTCTTTTTTTCCTTAATCTGTTTCTCATTCCCTGTCAAGAATAAATCATCCACATATAGTAATAGGATGACAAGCTCATCTTCTACAACCTTTAGGTAAAGGTTAGGATCAACTTTACTTTTGGTAAAGCCCATGCTCGACAAGAAACCATCTATTCTTTCATACCAAGCTCGAGGAGCTTGTTTAAGACCATATAATGCCTTCTTCAACTTGCATACGTGTGTATGTCTATCTTCAACTTCAAATCCTTGAGGTTTTTCTAAGTATACTTCTTCTTCGATCACTCCATTTAGGAAAGCTGTTTTCACATCCATCTGGTGTAAATCCCACTTCATCATGGATGCAAGTGCCATGATAGTTCTAATCGGAGTATACCGTGCTACTGGGGCAAATGTATCTTCATAATCAATTCCTTCTTTCTAAGAGAAACCTCTGGCTACAAATTTTGCTTTATATTTCTAGATACTTCCGTCACCTGCATGCTTTTCTTTGTATATCCATTTGGAGGATACTATACTCTTTCCTTCTGGTCTAGGAACTATATCCCATACATCATTCTTAATTATTGATTGATATTCTTTAGTCATTGCTTCTACCCATTCTTTCTTTTGGACCGCTTCTTCAAATTTTGTAGGTTCTTGATCTACAAGATCACACATCAAGGCTACATAGTTGGAGAAGGTCTTAGGTTTCTTTCTTTCCCTTGTGGAGCCTTCAGGGGCTCCATACCTTTCTACTTCTCATATAATTTCTCTTTTCCAAGCAGGCTTTCTCTTTCTTGTTATTTCCATTATGGGAGGTTCTTGAGGTTCTGCTATGTCATGTTCTTCAGGAGCTTCATCTTCAAGGAGACATGTAGATTCTTTATTTCTGGGAGATGTCTCTTCTTCATACACTTCTTCATGTTGGAATTTCCTAGATCTCTTGAGGGCTACCTCCTCATCAAATTTCACATCTCGACTGATTTCCATGTGATGGAATCCAAGAATGGATATTCTGAATGCTTTGGATACCTCACAGTATCCAACAAATATCCCCTTCTTTCCGAATGGATCTAATTTGGTTCTTTTCTCTTTTGGGATATGAATATATACTGGAAAACCAAATATCTTGAGGTGACTTACCTCAAGCTTATTTCCTGTGAATACCTCTTCTAGAGTCTTGAACCCAATAGCACTATGGGATATTCTATTATGTACATACACAGTTGTTCTTGCCGCTTCTTCCCATAGATGCATTGGAAGATCTTAATCATAAATCATTGTCTTTACTGCCTCCATGATGGTTCTGTTCTTTCTTTCCGCAACCCCATTCTATTGAGGATTGTAGGGAGTGGTTAGTTCCCTTTTGATTCCGGAGTCTTTGCAAAAGGCTTCAAACTCTTTTGAGGTATACTCTCCACCATTTTCTGAACGAAGTGTATTTATTTTCTTATCTGAGAGATTCTCTATCAAGGCTTTGAACTCCTTGAATTTTTCAAACACTTCACTCTTTGCTTTCAGGAAGTATATCCAAGTATTTCTTGAAAATTCATCAATAAATGTGATATAATATTCAAAGCCACTTAAATATTTGGAAGACATTGGACCACATACATTTGAATGAATCAATTCCAATGTTCCTTTTGTCTTTGTTTCACTTTTTGGAAATAGATTCTTGATGTTCTTTCCCTTTTCACATCCTTTGCAAATGCCTTCATGCTTGATCTTCATGTCTGGTAATCCCGTCACTACTTTGTTCACATGAGGTAGAGCCTTGTAATTGATATGGGAAAGCCTTCTATGCCATAGTTCACTAGGGTTAGTGGATTCATGCACTAGGGATGTTTCTGAGTGCCCCTTTAGTTTATACAAGCCTCCTTCTTCTTCACCAATAATGATTGCATCTTCAATATTCTTTCCTTTGGGCTACATGACTACTTGGCCATCTATGAAAGTAACTCTGAAACCTTTCTTATCTAAACATGAGATAGAAAGTAAATTCTTCTTTAGACCAGGTACATATAATACATCCTTCATTTTTAGGGGATTACCTGAATCAAGTTTGTAGCTTGCTTCACCAACACCTCTGATTGGATATTGATAGTCATCTCCTAAGGATACCTTCTAAGGAGAGCTCTTTTCTTCAAGTTTGGACAGATTTTTCTTTTGTCCCGTCATGTGCTTTGAAGCACCACTATCAATAAGCCAGGTGTCTTCTCCAAGAGTTACAAATCCAGAGAGTGCAAAGAATAGCACATACTCTTTTGCATATTCTTCTCTTGCTTGTTTTCTTGGGGGGCCTTCTTCTTCTTCTTCTTCTCCTTCTTTCTCATCTGCTAGATGGGCATGATGCCTTTTGTTGTTGTTGATCCTCTTTCTATATTCTTGCCCCTTTTTAGGACAATTTCAGGCAATGTGTCCTATCTTGTTACAATGAAAACATTCAAAATCAGAATAGTCTTTAAAGGAAGGAATTTCTCTTACCCTTTGGATTCTTCTGGGAGGATGAGACTCCTTGAAATTTCTTCTCTTGAAGTTTGATTGGCCTCTTCTTATTTTAGTGTGAGTGGCTAGGGCTTGATCATCTGATTTTAGTAAGGCTTCTCTATTTGCCACTCTAGTCTCCTCTTCAATGCAGTCTTCCCATACAATATCAAACTTCATGCTTTCTTTTCTGGCACACATCATCTGAATAAAAGACTCCCAGGGTCTAGTGAGACCATTGAGAGCAGTCATGACCATTTCATCTTCATCAAGATTATTTCCAATAGATTCTAGTTGCTCTTTGATATGGGAAACCCTTAAGTAGTCTTGGATGGATTCTCCATGACTCATTTTGATGCTCTTCAGTTGAGCTCTTAGATTCATCTTCCTGTTGATGTTTCTTCCCTTAAACATTCTGGAAAGGGAATCATACATTTATTTTGGAGTCTTCTTAGATGACACTTGAGGAATCAAATGATCCATAATGGAGTCAACAATAATTTTTTGTGCCCTAATCATATCCTTTCTGTGCTTCTCCTTGTCTTCAACTTATTCAGGTTCTGACACTTCTTCTTTGACATACTTATCAAGATCATTCTCTTGGAGAATGAGACCAATCCTGTATTTCCATGCTAAAAAATTCTCTATGCCTTCTAGCTTGTCTTCAAGCTTAGTGCTTGAAGTCATCTTGCTAGAGAATTAAAAAAAAAAATTGAAATTTTGTGGAATGAGAAACTGACCTTACCAGGAGATGTTCTTGAATGAGTTGAGTTGACTGATGTACTTGGATTCTGGAAATCTCAATCTTTCAAATCAGACGATTCAGCTTCTGCATAAATGTCTGTCACTGTTTCTATGATATCTCCGCAATTTCTGCCCCTCTATGTATGAAATTTCACACTGAGGTAACGTTGTATGTCCCTGATCCAAAACCACAGGTTTAATCAAAATTGGTTTCACCAATTTGTATTTATGATCCTTTTCCCAAGGTGACCTGTTACAGGACTGTTCAAAATAGCGAAGTTGTGCGACATGCCACGTGTCACTGTTTCATCTTATGGTTCTGAAATTCGGACCACAGAAATTAAAGTCCGTGATTTGTCTGGAACATATTCAGGAATTCCATTTGGATATCTATAGCCCAAGCTACAGCAGTTCTCCCCAGGTGTCCTGTTTATGGATGAATTCTAGAAGAGGCCGGAACCCTAACTTGGAGGGATCATATCTCCAAGAACATAGAGAATCTAAGGCTGAATTTTGGATACCGTATAAATCAGGATTTTATCTTCAGCCTTTGAAATTTTCAGCTCCTAAGACATTTCCAATATCGGAATATAGCGAAAGTACCAAAACTTAGCAGTTTTAGTATTTAGGGTTTTTCGAGCTTGGGGTCAAACTAGGGTTTGACTTTCCCAGAGTTTCACCCAACCAAAAATATTGATCCAGGTTATTCAATTTTTATGAGGAGAAAAATCCTATGCTGGGCTCACTCAAAATTTCTCTTCTGCAAGAAGCCCTAATTTCCTGCACCGAAAACGGAAAATGCTCGGAATCGAATTCCGCTTCGACAGAAAGATGCGCCCTTTAATGGAGAGTTAGCCTAGCCTTCTTTTCCTGATCGATTGTGGAGAGAGAACAAAAAAGTAAGAAGCCCTATATTCTGTAGCTGTACAATGTCTTCTTTCAGGGTGGCTCTGATACCATGTTAACTTTTCATATGCTTAACTAAGACATCAGTATTTCATTTCATTTTCATAACAAAAGCATATAAACAGGATCACTGAAAGATAGACAAACACAACCATACAAAAGGAACACAAAGATTTATCCTGGGAAAAACCTAAAGGGAAAAAACCCAGCAAAATCTTCCTCAATATAGATGCCCCAAAAAGATAAAAGATAAAACCAGCAAGGAGATCAAATCCTGATCCTCCTCCTTCTCCAGCTACTTCTCTTCTCCACTAATGCGCTACACAAGTGAGAGTGTGTGATCAAATGAGGAGAGCTACACCTCTATTTATATTCATCCATTCACTTCAATTAAATCATTTGACATGTAGGCTCGAGTTAATCATGTATGCTTGAGTTACACATGTAGGATCAAGTAACCACACTGGGGTGCTAATGACCCACCTTTACAATTAGAGGGGACAACCTCATGACTCTTATTAGTTCTTCCGATTAGAAGCATCGGGGTACAAGATAATACAAGTGGTTCTCCCAGTAGGACCATCGGGGACCACAAAAGATACATATAGAATATTCTTCGAAGTTGCAATATTTCAAGAAATTGAAGCTAACTACTGTATTTCATTCAAGGATAATGTGAGTCCATACCACTCTTGCTACCCTTGGGTTACCTATAAAGGCACCATCAAAAAATAATTTGAACCAACCATGAGAGTCTAGCCAATATTTTATTTTCAATGATGAGAGATCCAATTACCAAGATTAATTAGGCTTTGGTTTTACATACATTTGTTAGACTAAAGGGATTCCCTAGAAGAATTCTTAAACCCATAGACACTTTTGCATTGTAAGGTTTTCCAAAAAATTAAAATGTAGCTCTCAATTATAGATATTTCTATTAAATATAATCATCAAAAATATAAACTTTATTTAAGTAAAATATTCTCTCTTGGTTATTATTATGGAACATAACATATTTAGACAAGGAATCATATCCTAGTTTTCTTTCCAATAGATAATCTCCTTTAATGTCATACTCCTTTTTATTTAATTTTTCTTGGAAAAGGAAACATAAAGAGTTTAGGGGTTGTCCTTTTTTAAATAATTATCTTAGGTGTGACAAATAGAATAATAAATCCCATGGTCATATGATTTATGTTTATGTAATAGTTGCTACTCTCTTCAAAGTGTAAATGGTGTGATCGTGGTGGTAAATATTCAAAAGGCAAATTTGGTGGCAAGGTTGAAATATGGGAGGGAATTTTAAAGTCACAAACTTTTAGAGGGAAACCCATTTTCTCAATGTGATCAAACTAAAAGGCCATTTGATCTCCTCTATTTCTACCTTGAATCTCAAGTTGAAATATCTTTGGGCTTATTCAGAATGAGCAACTCTGGTTCACAAGCTCTAGTTCAGTTTTCAATTCCCACTACTCATTCCAAATTCCATTCTTGAATCTCATGTTGAAAGACCTTCCTTCATATCACTAGCTCTAATAAGGACCTTAATATGAGGCCTTCGGTCCTTATAGGACACCTTAAAACACGGTAATATCCCTACATTTATCTCTAAGGAGGGGCTCATAACCTATCTGGCTCAACCTTAAGGATAGAGAGGTGGGTTGAGTGTATCATTGGATCTCAAAGCAGTCATCGACGACCAAAATCCCTCTTCCACTCAGAAGGGGGAAATTGAGTTTTCGGTGGATCATCCAGTTTTTGATGTGGGTGGTGTGCTCTGGATGAGGTTCAATATCATGACCATCTCACTGAACCCATTCCAGATGCAATTTCAGATGCACATTCAGATGCAATTTCAGATGCACATTCAGATGCAGATTTATATTTTGATTCAGATGTAGGCGACAGAACCCAATGGAGGAGTGGCTTCAACAGATCAGGTAACTCATAGAATGGCACACTAGTTTGGTAGTTTTTCCCTTTTCTATTTTGTATCTTCATCCATCTACAAGGAAAAGGGTGTGGCATTTCCTCTTTAAACAAAACTTCAAGGAAGAAGAATGTTGGGTTATCTTAGTTGTGGAAAGTTTGAGAGAGGTACATTGGGTGAGTAGTTTTGAGAAATAAATAAAGGGAAGATATACTCTCCTCATCTAAGAGAGATCACACTTAAAAGAGAACAGAAGATGACTATTTTCACTCATCATTTCACTAGAGAAGAAACGCATACACCTGGGAAAGTTCACTCATGTTACTCTATTATCCAAGAACTTAACTAGTCTGTTTATGGGAGATTGGATACTGTATACTACCAAGAAGAGGTTACTGAGACTCAAATTCAATCTATAGAAATATGGTACACACAAATGGTTTCTACAAGGTGTAACCATTACAAGAAAGGAGCTACCATCTCAACAACATTCCCAGTATATAAAAACCAGCAAGTCATGGTCAAATAAAGGAGGGGAATATTTGTCACTTAACTGCATTTTTCTACCCATAACTACTTCTATTACTGTTGTGTGTAAACAAACCATCTCCAGGTCAAATATTCATATGTTTTCCCATGTACAGTCCATTACAGCAGTAACTAAATCTATGTGTTAACAATTTTGACTTTGTTTTATTATCATATTTGTGGGTTGTTACCATTCGATCTCATCTTGTATTTATATATGGAAAAGAATGAATCAAAGTTCTATTAAATAAATGGAGGGAGGTATGAGATAAACCTATTTGAGTCACTCATAAATTTATAGCAACATATTAGTGCATCCTACAGGAACACTTAGTGAACTATTTGATGAAACTCGTGAACCAAGGAACACTTAGTGGTGTCAAGAAGAAGGAGCCCACAAACTGTTTGACATAATTATAAAACCAATTATATAGACAACAAGATCCTGAACTCAGTGGAAGTCAAGTAAGGGACATTTCAACAAGAGAGATCAGATAATTAAATAAAATAAATATTTGCGTGGAAGAAGAAAATGTTCTTGAAGTATTATTTGAAGTAGATCATTGAAATAAAAGGACATAGATGAAGGCCATGAAACATAAAATTAACTTTGATGAACATTTGCATTCGATAAAAAGGGAAATAATTGAAGCTGAAGATGAAACCAAGAAAATTGTAGAAGGAGAAATTATCAAGTGCCAATGACAACAATGGAGAAAATATGGCATCAGATAATGCTTGTGTGTTAAATGAATGCCATTCGAGAACTAATAATATCTTAAGTTCTAACAGTCTTGAAACTAAAGGTGATTTGCCACATGGGAAGATGTCTTCACGTCTCTATCATGATTTCGATCTCGAACAACTGTAGGTTTGGGCCAACGACTGGTGTCCAGTAATAGATCATTCATCAATCCTGACAGATAAAACAAATTTATCATTTATAGAAATGACAAATGGGAAATTGAGCTCAAGTTAAATGTGCCAATGTATAGCTAAACCAAATAAATCAATCTGATCTGAACTCCATAGTGATGTATAAACTCTCAATAATAGTGTCAAATGCTGATAAAGTAAAAAATGCTCGGATGCGGAACCCATTTTTTAGCTCATTTCTCCTTCCCCTAAGTAAGACTCCTATTCCCGTTGATCTTTCTGTCAGAATCTGGGCAAGATTTTTGTTCCCCATAGTTTCACTAGCAACAGATAGTTCAGGCATGGATCATTGGTCCCTGTTATTTGGTGGTACTTCAGATCCACGTGGGCATGTAAACAAGTATTAAATTATTTGGACACCTTAGGGAGTTCAAGTTATAAACAATGGATGCATAAATTTGTGCATAACTTAGAGCCATTGCAGCATGTCTGGGGACTGATAACAGGAGGTATAAATTCATATTCATAATTCTGATCAATGTATGTTTCTCCATCCATGTAATAGTTTGGGATGGGAAGTGTGATTAGGCCTAGCCTAGTCTATTATATACATGAAAAAAACTGCTTTAATGAGATGGGAAGATCAATCATATCAGTAATAAAGGTAATATAATATAATATATTCCATAAGATAGGTGATTTAATACTTACATCTAAATTCTTATCCATTAAATTCTTCCACATTGCCGGATATGGATGAGAGATGGATTAATGAATCCAAAATTTGTATTGACACTCATGGAAAGGCCTATGTGTTTTCCACCAAAGGCTAATAAATATCATTTGAGAAGTAGCCTACCGAATGATGAATCTGCCCTCCCTCTCTCTAAACGATGTCACCGGGTTCAGGAAGCTATGTCTACATGTGTTGCAGAGGCTGCAACAGATTTAGTGGAGACAGTGGCAACTGGTGTGACTGGACAGGATGATGCATACAAGATTTCTGTAGATGAAAATTTTATACTAAATGATTTCATACTGAGAAGAAGTCAGTTAGTGGAAATGAGGAATGTGTCAAAGTAGACACATTGATCCAAAAAAAGAAACGAAAATAGAAACAAGAGGTAGTAAGAAACCTGTGGTGTCTTCAAATTCATACCAATCCTTTATAAGGTTTTCTTCAGAACTTGCTAAATGGGACGTAGAGGAGAAGCAAATGGATCCATGGTTTGAATATTCAATGTCCTATAAGCATATGCATAAATGGTATATTGGAGATAAGGATGATAGGAGTGCACATGATAAAATGTTTACTGAATCATTGATTGATAAAAAGATGGAAGAACACAAGCTACAGAGTGTGACTGCACCAGTGTTGCCTTCTCCAAAGAAGCAAGATGTTTCAAATTTAGCTTCAAGGTAATTCAATTGAATCATCGTACCTCCTATGAAGGCTTATGTTTCACAAAAGGGTGAGGCTGATAAATATGAATACAAGTCAAAGGGAATGAGGGTGAAGAAATCTTGTGCGACCCCAGCAAAGAAAAATAGCAGAGTCCTTAAGAAATATCATGGGCAGTCTGGCTCAGAGAAGTTTAACCAAGGGAAATTAGCTAAGCAATTGTCTGTTTGCAAGAATGAGCAAGTTTCCCCTATCAAATATAGCACTCAACCCTCATAAAAAAAGGTGACAGGCTCATCAAAATTTAAGGTAAAGGTAAACGGTACTACAAAAATGGAATTGGATGGTGTGTCACTATCTATATAATTGCATTTAGAAAAAGTAAACAAGCTTAGACAAGTGTAAGTCTTATGTTAATTCAGTTATGGTTCAAATTACAATTTTCTGCCTTTTGTTGGATGATACATTAAGGAATAATTTCATTAAAGTGTACAAAAATATCTATGCTAATCACATGTAACTACTAAATTTCAAAATAAAATGGGGATGAAAGGGCACCTACAAACAACCATCAATAAAACTTCAAATCACTTTCTATAATGATGGCTACCTTCAAAACTTTCTTTTCATTTGTGTCCAATTTGTTTTCCACCTCTCTATCCCATGTCCTTCCTAAAAATGGTATAAATCCGAGCAATTTGGATATGTTTCATACTCTCTCCTTCTGGCATTGCTTCCTTGCCCTATTTCGAACTGATGAAAACTCACAATATGGTGGTTTATCATGGCATAAATTGTGCACAATCTATGATAAACATGTGGCCTCAAATATTGATGATAAACATGCGGCATTTGGTTGTGTGCCACATGTCCTCTTATGCCTAATTATCCTCAACATGTGTGCCAACTTATAAGGTAGTGACTTGCTCGAATGCTTTTCCTAAACATGTGTCTGGGTCCACAACCAACCTCCATGAAGTATGCTTCTCAACCCAAGCATCCTGAAGTCAAGTATGCAACCTCCCAGGTGTATGTCACATGGTACCATGCTCTTAGGGCTAGGTTCCCTACTCCGAGTTCCTAGTCCTTATCCTCCAAGGTATGCCCTTGTTATCATCCCAGTGCGACAACCATGCTTGTATTTTTTATGCATGCCTTGTATGCTCAACTAACATTTCAGGGGCTTGATAAAAATAGAATGGTTATGTACACTTTATTGAAGCTTTAAGAGTGCTTCATAACATTTGTATGCTTCCGTGTTTCAATATTTTAAGGGTAATATTTGTACTCAATGGGGATTTTATAGCCCTACATAAAATTCCAAAGACGCAAGAGACCCAATATGGACCAATGGAAAACCCAATATTGTCATTCATGTATTTCCAAGATCTTGGGAACAAGTACAAAATGTCCCCAAAGTGATTGAAATGTATTGGAGATTAGGGTACATTCCAGGAATGTTTAGGTCAATTTTTAGGTATTCTAAGAGCTAGTTTCCTATCATTCCCTAGTATATCATTTTAGCCTGTAGCATGTGAATATGCCAGTGTGAGCTAAACAAAAGCTGTGAGCCTACTTCCTACGAGTGTAAACTGTAATCTATAGTTTATGCATACTAGGCACTTATATGACTACTGCCTAGTACAATTATTATAGTTTATGCATAATAGGCACTTATATGTGAGTCATACAATTATGTACTGGGTAGTAGGCTCTTTACACTCAGATTGCATAATAGGCATAAACTATTATGTACTAGGCACTTATATTCAGTGACTATGTAGGAATAAAGTATGCTTTGATATTGTAAGCATTGTATGCTTTGCATGGAATAAGTGAATGTATTTTTCGTTTTCTCATGTATTTCCGCATCTTCTCTCTGCAGTCTTGGTAGGTTTGAAAGAGAAATATGATGAAGCTTTGCAAAGACACGACATGAAAGCAATACTTTTTATAGGTAATGCAGAAATGATCCTTTGAATTTCATTTTAATATATTATCCATTAGTCTTTGACACTTTCTCCAAAGAGAATGCAAAAGTGCAAAACATTGCATTTTGTTTTTTACTATATATTATGCTAGGCATGTATTTGTTTACTACATCCTAATTTATTGTAAACTTTTAGCTATTGACAATGGTATGTTGAACTTTCATCAAAGTTTCTATTGGCAAATTCAGTGGGGTTTTGATATAGGAACCTTTGGTGGGACCGTATATGAAGTCTTAAACACTAAACAGATAATCTGTCCTTCTCTATTTCATTAAACAAGTTCATTGAAATGGATAAATAGTTATTTTCATTAATCAACAAAATTTGATAACAAAAGTCCATCCAACCATGGTCTTGTTGTAGGTGTGAACACTGGGAACAATGATGACTTGAGTTCAACAACTGGTGGGTTCACTACATGTGCTAGTGTAGTCTTTTATTCTTTTCAGGTTCAAGTCCTAGGTGACTTTGACCAAATAAATACCCTCAATAGTAGCCACTCATCAAAAGTAGCATGTTTTATCACAAAGAGCTTGCTAGGTTGAAGAAAATGAGGCACTATTATTTCCCCCACCATGGTTTCCCATTTGAATGTGGTTCATTGTCCTCTTTTCCTGATGGGTAAATCTCACTAGCTCACTAGCTACATCATAAAAAGTGCAAGTCAACCAACAAAAATAAGTAGGCTTATTTCTTACATTAATTTGAATTTTAAATTTTGTTGGTTGATAAGAAGTGACTGAATTGCTAGTTTCCTGGACTCCACAGCATTGGAGGCCCCAAATGTAATTTTAAGGTGATGTCATAATGAGATAAAATTTCAACCCAACTACCAACAGTGCTCACTACCCACCAAACGCCACTATACTCTGATTTTGATTTTCAGCACCTTCTTTACGCCCGGAGTTTGACGTCACTGCACCCTCCACATGCACCATTACACACTCTACCATTTCTCATTCCCTTTATTAGATATCTTAGGTTTCATGTTCACATGGAGCGAAGCCCCAAAGAACCTACCATTAGTTCAAGCATCCACTTTGTCATACTCTTGTGCTTGTACTTACTGACATACTCTTTAGAATATTGCAATGGTGCATTGAAATTTGAACTATACACTCCTAAAATAAGGTCTATCTTATCAAGGCTAGGAACTAAAATTGGTCCATTGAATTAAAATTCCTCCAAGACATGATGGAAATTTGAATAGTGCAGCTACTTGCTCAACTGGTGTAATCTTATTACATGGATTTAGATAGCCATTTTGGAGAATCTGCAAACCACAAAAGAGTTGCAATAATGTTTTATTAGCCTTGTGGTAAGGACATCAGGAAATACATGTATATGGACTCCCAAGGGTGAGAAAGAAGTGATAGATTTGGTAGAGTACCTACTTTTTGTGTGCTAGTTTTCTTTAGCTACAAATAACATATGATCTAAAAATGATTTGACCTAATGAGACGTGGATGGCCAAAATGAGTTGATTTAGTTAAGTGAAATGATGTATTATATGCTATATGGGACCAAGAAAAGGGTATAAATTATACAACTATATCTAGTATTCACAAGAAAGATAAAATATATCCAAAATATGTAATATCTGAGCTATAGGACGAATCAACATATGAACCACATAGTTTGAATTTTCTTTCTTATTTTTTATAAGAAGATGGAACTTTTTGATGTATGATATGTTGTACTATCATTAAGTATTACTTATTATAGATGAAAACTATCATATCTCAATTAGTGACATGTATTCAAATATCGTATCAATCACGCTAGTACTATTAGTTACGTCGCAATTATAACATATGTATAACTTGTGTTTCATATACGATTCATAGAATTGTGTAATGATATAATACCATTGATGGACCATACTTATTCATAAGTTGTTGGCCTATACAATATGTATTAAGATTCAATACTCCTATGTAATAGCTTACAACATAGATTAATGATACCTATTAGAGGTTAATATCTTAGGTAGATTCTATGATTCCCATTAGAGTGAAATAGTAAGGAATAATTTATAATGTACATATTATCCGTAATAAGTGATGTAATTAGTTACAACTTCATTTTAAATGATTTCATAGAACTAAATACCTTATACCACCACAATTAATGACATATTTTAAGTTTGGAAAATATAAATTTGTTTGCTATGTGGAGCCATCTTGTGATTTGAGATGATATTGACCAAATTTTTCAATTAGTTGCATTATTTATCCATCCGTTATACACCATAATATGATGGTTTTTGTTTGTCCTAAGTTTTATGTGGTAAATTTTCTTGATCATTTTCTATGGAAATGAATGCTCTACTTCTTCTCGTCAAAGGAATGAATGCACTGTCACCACCTCTCAATCCAATGACCACCTGTAATGGTTGTATTTTAGACTAAGATGGCATGACACCACATAATGGCCACATGTAATTACTACTATGCAAGTTTACACATATTCACATCCGCTTATGCTTGGCATGGCATCGTTTTCTTTTAGAGGGGTGATGCAAATCCTGGTCTTGATATATTGAGATGCAAAGTGATGTAGTCCCATAGTTTATATTTTGACCCATCACTGAGGTCATCAACATAGCATGGTCTAGTATCTGTTGTAACAAAACTAGATCTAATAACAATAAAATAGGAAGCATTGGGTACAAAGAGAGGCAACAACAAACGAAAATATTATGGCTTACCTTGAACTTGTTGAACTACCTGGAGCACCTAATGCAATAAAGCTAAGATTTGAACTAAGTGTGATCTTGAACCATTATGAGGCTATGGTATTGAATTTATTTCACTGCTCAGGTTTGTTGCACACACTTTGGCTCTATCTAAGGCATGGAAGTATGCTCTAACTATATTTGAGAAACATGATACTCAAATAATTACGAGGAATGAAGTTTCTAATATTTTGAATTATCATTTTTCATTTTTTTATTCACTTCAACTGGATACAATCTATGTTTCAATATGATCTATGCTATAATTTTTCTAGCATTACAAGGTTGGTATAAAAAATATATGTAGTGGATATAAAAATGAAAACCTACTCACCTTCTCAAATCTTGTGTGATGTCCTTTTCCCTATATGTTGACTTAACAGGCTTCCTAAAAACATATTTTATGTTGCTTCATAATTAGTCCCGTCCTAGGTTCTCTTTGAATCCATGAAGTGATAAGTATTTATTTTCTTAGTTCCACCAGTAAAGGACCTTGGTGGTGAAGGGACCAGCCTAAATAAATATCACCCAATTAAGAAGAAGAGGGGAGAAGAGAACACTGGGTTTTCTGATCACATCAAGAAAAGATACTTGTGTCGCTCTTCTTTTTCTTGTTACGACAAGTGTTGTGAAACAAGTGAACCCGTTAGCGAGAGCTTTTGTAACATAATGGTTGAATGCTTTCCTAAAACAGTGCTTGAATGAAGTAGCCATAACAAAGAGCTCTATACGACTAAATATTTATAGAGTGTACGTTAGGCCTGGTTGCAACATCCAAGAATGTCAAGTATCGATCATTTATATGAAGGAAAAGCAGATATGGTCACTGCTAGCAAGGATAGGGATAGGGCACACCAAATATAGAATCACCTTGATTCTGATAACAATATAACAATTCTTCCAAGCCCATCATGCAAAATAATAGAAGCAAGAGCATTTTCACCATTATTTTTTTTAAATATTTATAGTTTGTACTTGGAATCAAAATCTTTTTTTTTCTTCAGAAGGTACATAAGGTATTTGGTAGTGTAGAAAGTATATAGAAGGTACAAAATTATTAGCTTGGGACTTTCAAATAGTCCTTTTTAAAACTCTAATTGTTAATTTCCAAGTAGGAATCAACATGTTTTTCTTTCTCAAGCATTTTTTAGATCATTAGATACAATGTTTCATCATGCTCTATGTTTTTGAAGTCTGCATGTGTTGCATTTCTTATTTTAAGCTAGATTCCTTTAGTAGGCCATTGAGTTAAGGTACTTCAAGGCCATGGGCATGCTTGTTGGTCAATATTTTGTTTTGAAATCTCTTAAATGAGTTAATAAGTCATTCATTAATTATTGACATTAGCATCTTTTGGCTCAATGCAGGTGGCTCCCATTAACATTATTGTTGGTTCTCATGTATGGGTGGAAGATTCTAAAGTAGTCTAGATTGATGGAGAAGTCCTACAGATCAATGGCCAGAAAGCTAAACTTCATCTCACTAATGGAAAGAAAGTAAGACATTGTTACTATTTATGATGATGGGTTTGTTTGCTTTATCTTTTGTATTAAAGTTCTTCTATCACCAACACAATGTGATTCTAAGGATTGGATTTGTGAAGTAAATTATGAAATTCATGTTCCGATGGTATACATTGTCAATTTCAAACACTTTGCATCGACTAAAGATGTTGTATTTCCTAATTTTTATGTAATTAGTCCTCTTTAGATGAGTTACATGGCCAAAACACTGGAAAAGGTTTTCTCTTTTGCAATCGATATTGTTATAGCTCATCAAGTTGCTGCCAGAAATTCAGAATGAATTGATTATTTAATATATGGTTTGTCTCATTAAATTATATGAGTATCCTTGAAGATATTTGTATTTATTATCACTTATGGGACTTATCAGAATTACCCTCAAAATTCACTTCACAATAGGGTGAATCCTCGCAAGTGGATAGGATTTGTCAAGATCCCAGACCTTGAATTGCTAGGAATAATTTCCTTCTGGATTTTATTATAAGTTATAACTAATTACCTATTTGATATTTATTTTAATTGTGAAATATATAAAATATGTATTGTGGAAATCAATTTATCAAATGATATTAACAATTAATGAGATTAATAAACAGAAAAGTGGGAAAAAATACAAGAATTTGACAATGAATGCAGGTCTTTGTTCCTTTGAGAATAGCCTGTCTTTAGTAGATTGGTGATCACTTTATAGACTGACAGGATGGCCTTGACCAAATTATATCTTAATTGTGCAATTCACAGTACAACATATTTTCTTCCTTGTTACATTTCATGATTTGAGTTGATTGCTTCCTAAAAAGATTTAAATTTTGGCTTGAGGATTATTTCCCCTATCCTATGGAGACAACAACCGTACATTGACTCCATATCAATAGAATTTTGGTGAAAAGTATATAAGCTATGTGACAGCTCTGCAATACAACATGTCTATATTTATGGTGCATACAAACTATTTGTCAAAGATTCCTAGAATAAATTGTTACAGAGATTTGATAGTGGCGAGCTTGTCAGGAAGTGGGTTGTATTATGGTTTGTTATTAGTGGACTACATGCATAGTATATCCACTTTAATTAAGTATGTTTGTTTAAGCCTCTAGTCATCTTTATCAGCCTCAGAATCGGTCCTATTTAAGGTTGCGTGCAGATGTTAACCCAACATTGGCAAAATACAAAATATGGATAAAATTCCCATTGAAATTAATAGAAAATTCTATCTCATTTTGGTGTTGTCTTTGATGTTGTATGAGCTTCACTAACATGTAGAAAATGGAGATGTTTCACAGAATAAACTGCATATTTTTTCAGTTGATTATGCTAATGGCTCTGTTTAAAATTTAAAGAGAACCGAGTACTAGCAGGCTTGAGGTTTTTATCACACAAACAATTTTTATATATTGTGCCCTTCTTCCCCTCATTGGATGCAAGTGAATGCACCTTTGAGTTATTTTGGAGTCCCATTTGTGAGAATTTATCTTTATCTTGAAGGATGGATGCAACAAAAACATCCAAAGTATGTATTTTGTAGGAGGTTCCAAGAGCCAATTTAGTAGAATGGAAAGTAGAAACAAAGATATTATAATCAAGACCCAATTTGGAGAGAATAGAGAGTATCATTTGCTAGTTATCCTTCTCTATATTACACACATTGATTTACAAGACAACTAATTTGAACTTGGTGAAAAAATCTTGAAAAAAGTAAAAATAACTTGGTCTCAAGATCATGAGTTCCACCTCCAATTGATGGCTCCTCATTTCATCTTGTGTTCCGAAGAAATGCACAACATACTCTAAAATTCATTTGGAGTATTCTTGGCTTTAATGTGGTACAGTTGAAGGGTTTAGAACCTGTTTGGGAGATAGGCAATCCATGCCTACAAAGAGCTCTTTGAGGGTTGCAAAATCCTTTCTTCAACCTACAATAGCTTGATCCTTGACAAACAATTGCTAAAAAACTGTCTAGTTTAGCATCCATATAGATCTAATATGATGTAAAACTTGAGAATATATAGATAAAGGCACAAATACTAGAGAGATCAAATGTGAAAAGGGATCAATAACCAATAATTGATGTAACACATGTATTATCATTAATCATCACACAAAATGATTAGAACAAATAAAAGGAAAGAATGATTTATTTCATTAATCTTCAATGAATGAAGTAGATAGTATAAATAATCACCCTAGACTTAAATTTGAATTAGGTATTTATGAACCCTAATTAGGTGTAACTGGAGTGAATATATCCTCATGATAGCATGCACACTCAGTAGGGTGAGTTAACTACCCCATCGCTACACTATGTGAACCCTAAGTGAACTAGGAGACACTCTAATTGTAGTTCCAACTACATTCAAGCTCAAGTGACTGAGTATAGGCACATGCATGTGATCTAGGTACTCCAAAGACTCATCTAGCACACATGAGGCTAATTAGATTCTACAACACATGAGGATCAGTATTGGGTCATTGATATTTTTAATTATTTTATGATAAAGGGTTTAATAAAAGGGTTTTATTTTCTCTTATTCAGATCATGGCGAACCCAAGAGACAAGCTCACATTGATATGGAAATTAGTGAATTTGTAATTCTGAAAACCATACAAATTGAGCAATTTTTATTAATATACATTTTATTATTATTAATATATAGTAACCTATTGGTTATCCGATGTTCAATGCCTAGCAGTTGTTGTCAGATTTCATGTCAATCCGACAAAGCTGTTGTGGCTCTAATGGTAGATTATCATCACATTTTTTACATACTGGGGCCCTTGTCTGATGGTATTGTCATAGGAAATTCGATGGCCTTGGCATAGGAAATTCGACAGCCTTGGTGTAGGAAATTCGAAAGACTTGCTGTAGGACATTCGATGGCCTTGGCGTAGGAAATTTGTCAGCCTTGGTGTAGGAAATTCAATGGCCTTTCCATAGGAAATTCGATGACCTTTCCATAGGAAATTTGATGGCCTTGGCTTGCCATCGAATATCCAACGTTATGCCACCGATGACAAAAAAAATGATGTTGTCAAATACCCAACAGGTTATTGTCGAATTTCAGACATGACAACCGTTAGATTTTGGGCTCAAATTCTGTTGTGAGAGGTTGTGAGATGTTGACAATAAAAATATTGTTTCCCATTATGTTTTACATTGACTGATATGGACATTGGGTTTAGTAGTTCCCNCTACATCCCCCTTGGATAAAGGTAGTACAATACCACCTATCATGGTGTTACCAAAATGTCACCCTACAAGGTTGTTTTGGAAAACCCCCCATCCATACCTTGATTTTGACCAAGAAAATCCAAGGCACAAGAAAAAGATATCAATCTTAACACAAAAGATAACTTTATTTGTACTCTTAAGGACATTTTGGTCTTGGTTTAAAATGGAATGAAGCGACAAGAATTTCAATAATTCTCATAGTGTTACTTTGAATAAGCGGACCGATTGTTTTTACATCTTTGTCCTTATAAGAGAACATATCTCAAGGAAAATGGAAGTTAGTTTCTCAATTTGTATGGAATTGGTGTATTTTTCGTTAAAGATTCATAATATTTGGTTCAATTTTTGGTGATTCTTTTGAGGTTTGCCAAATTTCTATTAAAGTTTAAAGTAGTTTTGTTTATTATGTGAAACGCCCTTGAACTGACATATTTGAGTATTATTTTTCATTATACCTACTACGAAGCCATGCCACAGACTTTGATAAACTTCATCAGATATCTTTGTTGTGCATGTTGGTTGTTCCTGCACTGGTCTCCATGTTTGGGATCTTCAGGGAAATTCTTGCATATGAAATATCGTTCAAGGTTGACAAGGGATACCCCTTTGAAATCCATGGACAAATTGTTGATGATGTATTTGTTACTTATGATTATGATGCAACGAGGGTGGAAATGATGTTGATGCACCATATGACGTATTTGATGATCATGAAATTCATTTTTCCTTGAAAACATTTGAGTGAACTTATTGTCATTTGAGTGACTCTAAAGGGATGTCATGAATCTAAATGGCGAATACTAGTGATGAACCCTAATGGAATATGAGTGACCCTAACAATGAGTTCCTTTGATATCTCTCTTACTACCCATAAAGGAATATGAGTGACCAAATCTAGAAGTGGTGTTGACGGTTGATTTACATCTTGTCATCATCATCATCATCTTCATCATCATCATTGTCATTTTCATCTAAGTCATCATCACCAACATCAGTGCCATCATTATTCTTATCATCATCATCATGATTGTCATTTTCATCACCACCATCGTCATTCATTTAATTTTTATTGTCATCATCATTGTCCTTTCCATCATCACTATCATCATCGCATTTGTCAAAATTGTCATCTTCACTATCATCATCATTATTGTTTCCATCATCATATAATCATATCATCATCACATAATCACATCATGATCATTGCCATGATGATGAATATGATAATGAGAATGATGTAATACTTAACAATTGCATCGAGGACTCATGGTTATTTATGAGGTTTCATACTAACTACTACATTGACCATGCAAGTTAAAAATTTATCCTATGCCTATGATGTGGGCATCAGTTTGAGGTTTGGAATATCATGAATGTGTATAAGGTATTGGATTTTTTTAAGGACATAAGTCATTCATTTTGACTCCAACACTTTCTTATAAGGATCATGGGCACACAAGTTGATTGACTGACCAATTTATAATAGTGCATGAGTTATTTATTCATGTTCTATAATTTGATCTCCAGATAAATCCATTGGCATAAGTTGCATGATTTGATTTCCTATCAAGCTTGAATTATTTTTTCAAAAGAGAAAAAGAATAATTTCATTCATTGAAGACACTTACATATTGCAAATGATCATGTCACATAGTACATGTTCAACAACTAAGTTTGGAAATTCAAATCCTATAAGAAACTCCCACAATAAATTAGCATGCAAGACCCCAAGAAATTATGCTTAAGGCCTTAAACAACATACCATCAAAATAGTTCAAAAAAATAAAAAAGGAGTCTCACAAATAGACTTCTATTATATTTTTTGTTACTAAAGCAAAAGAGAAAAAAGCCTAACTATCAAAGAGATATCATAGAAATGGCCATGAAACCCATAATAGAACTAAACTGATCACTAATAATGGTCATAAGCTTTAGTATTCCAAGAGTAAAAGTAAATAGAGGGATATGGATCTCACCCTGCACCTACCCACCCTTACCCCACCCCAATTTGTTAGTTCCACAATATCTACATCCATCCTTGAAGCGTCAGACAAAAAATATGCATCATAATTGTTTTCCCCAGAGACATGTGATAAATAGAGGATCCCATTACTATATACAATCTAGTGAATCGTATATAAAATTGGCCTGAGAAGAATGTTACTACTCCTAATAAGACCTCTCATCCATTTTATTACCAACTAAGAGTCTCCAAATACCTACAACTAAGTGACATGATAATACAAAACAATTATTAAAAGGATTTAAGAGTTATAATTGAAAAGCTACCATGTATGCCACTCATGGTCTAAAGGTTCCTTTCCAATGACATGCATCATGATCCAACCCCCACTGCCACATTGGAAGCCCTTAGAACTATAAAATGATATTTAGGATATAATACCCTTGTTTCCAAGCTCAAAACATTTCTTGGGATAAATATGTCAATCACAGAATCTCCAGTTCTATGCAATGATAAAAGGATATTCTATTTAAACCTTTCAAGATCGACACTTACTCTAGCATCATTTGAAATTTCATTAACCTCTTGAACTAGATTTGCCTTGATAAATTAGTGGAGTGAATTTTTATTATTCTTTTGTGGGATTTGTTTTTCCCATAAGTAGGGGAATCGTTTTCCCATGAGTAGAAGCGAAGATTGGACAATCTCATCAAGGGTGGTTTGGGTAAATAAACATTGATGCAAGCTTAAATTTAGGGACCCTTTGTTAAAGATAAAGCCATGTTTTCCCCAACAGTTTCTTGTCCATGACCTTTTATGGTTTAATGTTGTAGAGTGAAGTCGAGTTAACAATCTCTCCATTAAAATGAATGTGTACAATGGAGTTGATTTAAAATCTCTTTGTTAAAATATAACTATAAATGATCACCAAAACCCATTGGATATACTAATAAAATCATTTTTCTATAGTCATTGCAAATTCAAGAAGGAACCATTTCTCAAGGAGAAAGCCATTTTTTCCCAATGGTAATTTTCCCATTATCTGTTTATGATTTCACCATGTATATACCTAAGTCGAGTTAGAATCTCTCCATTCAAAGAGAACTATGGATGATCAACAAAACCCATTGAATCTACAAATGGAATTGAGTGAAACCTTTTTTGTTTCATCGTGTATACTAAATACAATTTGACTTGGAATGTGTCTTAAAAGGAGTGGAAACTAAATACTGAGGAGAATGTACCTCCATCTTCTTTCCTGTCCATTTTAGAAATTCGAAACTTTTAGAATACCTTTAAAGTATAACAAGACTTTACCACATTTTTTTAGATGCTCTCTAGCTAACGACATGTACCGACATTTATACTAGTTATATAAGACATATACCATCTTTTGCAAACATTGGCTCATATATTACATGTAACATATTTTGTTAAACCATAGAAAAATAAACAATTAATAACAATAATTATAATAATATAATTTGATTTATGAAATCAAAATGAATATAATTTAAAAAAAGAGAAATCAAATAAAAAAATATGTTAACCATAAAAAAACAATTACTAACAATAATTATAATAATATAATTTGATTTATGAAATCAAAATAAATATAATTTAAATAAAGAAGGTGCAATTTAAAAAGCGAAATTAGAAAAGAAATTGTAAGAAAAAATCAATGAAAATAGGGTGGGAAAGTAAATTTCCAAAGAAAATAAATGAAAATGAGGTAAGAACTTAAAGGAAGGTCTTAGACGTCACATCTTATATTGAAGGGTCCGTGGGAATATGGAAAGGTCGTGAGTCCCACACCCATACAGGTCATATTTCCCATCTGCAAGGGCCACATGGGTTGTAATAGGGGGCTGATTTTTGTGAGCGGGCCGATTATTTCCAAGTAGAAGGGTCAATTCTTATGAGAGCAGAATGTCTTATTGATCATGAATAGGGAACCAAACCCTAGACAAAGTTCAAGCCATCTGTCTAGAAGCCAAGCTACCTCTCAAAGCACAAAGGAAATCCTACTAACGTTGATTTCGAACTACCAAAGGAAATCCTCATGAGGTTTCTTTTGATAGACCCATATGACTAGCTGGAATTGGCCAAGAAGATCAACCACAAGCTCATGGAGACAGGTCAACTCATCTAGGAGTTGCATAGGAAGATTGCACAACCTGAATATGTATTGTAGGAAGACAGTGATCACTTTCTCAAGCACTTGATGAGGAGCTTAGTATTTAGATCTGAAAATTGAATAACATATATATATATATATCTGTGTGTGTGTGTGTGTGTATTTGGAAATTTGGAAACCATTGTTTCTTAATATTATTTTTTTCCAGAATTCGCTAAGTTAATAGATTATTTTAGTAATAAATATCGATAGTTTTTTATCTATTTCTTAAACTAGATTCTGACCTATGAATCCTGGATCATTCAAAGTTTTATAATAATCCAAATTATGATGCATCATATTTTTGACATCCCCTTAAAATTTCACGTTTCCAACCCAATGTTTTTGTGCCCTTTGTGTTTTTTATTCTACCAGGTTTGTTGTGTTGTGTTTTTTTATTTTCTTCCTGCCTTTGGTAGGTTCCTGAGTTCTTTGTTTTCCTGCTCATGATGTTCTGAGTATGTATCATTTTCTAACCAATGGAGCTGCCAACTATGGAAACATTGGGATCTTTGGAGCATTTGCATTATCATGTCTATCATGGCAAGTTGACTCTGTCCACGGGCATTTTCCATTCTAGGGTTTTGTGTCCTTTGTCCATTAGAGCTTAATTTCCTACCATCCATATGAATTATCGTTATGTATCACATTTATTACATTGTCGCCTCATCTCTATTGGTGCCTATCATTCTTGCTCATTTTTTGTAATTATCATTGCCTTCAAGCTTGCCAGCTCAACGACCTTTTGGGGTGTTCTTTCTGTGTTATCATGAAGAGACACATAATGGCTCTGCCATCATGAGATTTCTGCCATGGGTTCTTTTTTCTCTAACTGGCTGCTCGATGGTCGTTTTCTCTCAAATTCTTTGTCTTCTGCACCCTGTCACTTGTTCCTTGCTATTGGCTTACCCTTTACCAATGGTTTGTGGATCTCTCCATGTAGATTCTCTCTCCTTCATGGATGCATGCATCCATTGCTATCTTCTTAGGTTAATGCATGTTAAATTTATTATGAACACAATTGCCTCTTTGTATTATGATAAACCCATCAAAGCTTGCTTTAGGTATGATGAAGGATCTATAGGTATAATTTTCCTTTCTTTGAGAATGATTCAAATGAATTTTATTTTTTTTAAACCATGGGAACATCAACCTCTCAAGAGTATATCTAACAGCCTGCAAGCCAGATGTCCCGAAACCCATCGAGGTGAGTCTCTCCTATCCTTCGAGCCATGTCACAACAGACCAATGAGCAACGCTACCCCCATTGGTTTTGAATCTGTGACCTCCAAAAAGATAACACATGTTCGTAACCATTAAACCCACCCAAATGACCTTATTTTAACCAATAAAGTTGTAAAGGTTCCAAAGACAAAAGTTATGGAATTGAGATTTTTTTAAACATATATATTCTTCAATTTTTCTTGAAAAGGTACAAATAAGATACTCTAAGAGTAAATCCCATTTTATTTCACTAATATTAACAGGTTTACGAAACTTTCTCATTTTTAAGTTGGGTTTTGGTAAAATGATTTATAGAAAAGAGTAAAAGCTTTATTATTATTATTATTATTATATGAATAGCAAGTTTAGGAACAAAGATGTTAAAAGCTTTAATATTATTATTATTATATTATTATATTATTATTATATTATTATTATTATTTCTTTCACCATGGACTATAAAGATGTTAAAAGTCTCGAAAATACATATGGTAATTAGTAAGTATTTCAAGGCATTTAGGCAGTCAATTGACAGCCGGAGGATAGATGAGAATAATTAGGTGACATCGTATTTTAGAACAGGGATTGGCGTCCTATTTTAAATAAAGATGAGGGAAGAAAGGCTAGTGTGTGAAGCTGAAGCAGTCAGTAACTTCGTTTACCGGCACAATGGAAGAAGCTGCGCGGTTCCCGTTTGACATGCATCCAAGGAAATTGTAAGTGTAACTGGGCGCACGAAATAGAGAAAAATAATGGGCAATGGGGTTCTTGTTTACAGAGCATTTCTGAGGAAAATAATTTAAAACCCATTTTCATGCCAATTCAGTTGAAACCACCTTTGAACTCTAAATGTAAAGAATGTGTATGTATGCTATTCAAGTTAAACAAAATATAGCACTTGTTTTTACTTTTTTGGGTTGGGACTTGCAAGCCTGGAAATTGACGGCCTGTGAAACGTTTTTCCACTTTTTGAACGTTTTTGACGGATTAAAAAAAACTTGAAACGTTAGCTGCTACGTCTATGTTAATTTTAAAACCGCATTCAACTAATTACAATTCCCGTCATAAATTTTAGTAAGTGTTTCTCTGGTGGCTATCAATTTGCTGTAGTACCCTGAAATGGACCCCTTCATGTGGCTAGAGCGGGCGCCTTGAAATAGGCCGGTGTGTTAAATAAGCCTACATAAATGTCTGATTTCTTCAAGTCCCGTAAACTTTTTGTGAATATATATTTTTGAGTTATTATTTCTAATTTATTATTTTTAGATTAAAAAGTTACTTCGAGATTGTAATTTTCCCGTTATCTTTAAAATCATTTATAACTTTTTTTTGGTGAAAAAAAGAAAACTAATGCATGCGAGTAAATTCAAAACAGGTAATTTGATTACAAATACATATCTGAAAATTTCGTTGTCCCGTGATCTTTAAAATCATTTATAACTTTTTTTCCTGAAAATAAGAAAACTAATGCATGGGAGTAAATTCAAAACAGGTAATTTGATTACAAATACATATCTGAAAATTTCATTCTCTTGTACAATAATTCCCTCTAACATATGCTTATACAAATAAAGAAAAGCACAAATAAAAAAAAATTCAGATCTAAATTTCCCGCTTTTTAACTCTTATTACCCAGTTTTTCAAATCAAAATTTCCAGCTTTTTAACTCCTCCCTATTGGCCCCATCTCCGATGCTCAACCCAACAGTATCTTATTATTTCCAAAGAGGATAATTCTAAACCACT
>LPNX010906072.1:811478-842903 GCA_001517045.1 Pseudotsuga menziesii | reverse complement strand
TCATTTCAGAAGCTTGAGATATTTCCAATTTTCAGTGACATAGCTCAGAAACTATGCAGATCAGGAAACCCAGAATGAGACCAGGATATTTGCACTGCAACGCATTTTATACCATTGCTAGGGTGGAGGTCATAGAGCTGTTGGCACCTGGATGGTGTAATAGCTTGTTCAAGCTCCCTGCATTTACAGATCTGGAACAACCAAGAGAACACTCAACCCATGTACTCGCCAATGGGGAACACTCTTAAAGCTTGATACAATAGGGTATCAACAAGCAAGGCCTCTTTACATTCTTGTGGCTCTTGATTCTCTAGTGAACAGGGCATGATCTATATTGTAGAGTAAGAGCATTCGTTGGCTTCCAAGGCCTCGTTAAATTCTTCTGCCCCTTGATGATTCTCTGGTGAGCAAGGTGTGATCTATTTGCTAAAATAAAAGGAGTCGGTGGCTTCCAAGGCAGCACTATTGATTCATCAGTTGGGTAAGCTGGAAAATCTCTTATTCTGTCATTTTTTTTAATTGGGAAAATCATTTATTATTCAAAAAGTTGGATCAATTATACACAGCCAAGAAGAGCTTTACCCAGGGGGAGGGTTGACAGAGTCCACACACAAAAGGGCCAATCCGAAATAAGCTGACCAACTACAGGCCTGTGAATGGGATCAAGAGACATTACAAGAATTTCATCTATCTTGCATTTTCATATTGTGGATGGACATGCAAGGGACATTTAAACCGATGTTTATTCTAATTGGAATTCCATCATGGCCTCAAGATTCTCGTTCTAACTAGAATTCCATCATGGCCTCAAGATTCTGGTGTCTCGGTAACTCCAAAGTATATTTGTGATGTGTTGGTCTGACAGCATATCCTATCTATTCTGAAATATTCCTTTCAGTGGCTACACTGTAGAAACCCTACGAAGGGCACAAACATGTTTAGGATATTTTACTTCTGAACCGGTATGATTGACCAGTTTTTCACCTTTTCATTGGCTGGATTGGCATGTTATATCTACTGAGTTGATCTATTTTGCAGTGACACTATCAATTTGTGGACAATATTGCATTATCCATTTTAGATTAGCACTGTAAATTTGTCAACTTCATTGGATGAAATCATGAAACGACATGATCTACATGAGCAACTCTCTAGAGTTGTTGGATGGCAGTCTTTGGAAATTCCATTTGTTTCTTATTTTTTGTGGTTTGTCTAGTTTGGTATGTTTCAAACTTTCATTGTGCTAGACAGCATATTTGCCTAATTTTTGTTCTTTCTGCTGAAACATTTTTCCTAGTTTTTAATACTAGTTGTATGTTTCATTTAACCTGCAAAACATATGATTTTTTTCTTATTGATTATAGATGGGAATTAATCTCTAGGATTATTGCAGATGTCTTGATCATTCCCTATTGACAATTAAGTATCCTACCTTGGTTGCTTGCTTTTTAATGATACATATTTCATTTTTACAAGGACGGCAAGCTTGTGTGACTTGAACAACTAACTGCATGTGGATTTTATGATATCATTTTGAATGTTAATTTGTGATGTAATACTTGACAGTGATGCTGCAATTTCAGCCCTCGTTTTCCATCCACAGAAGAATATGGCAGTGAGTTGTTCCTATGGTGGAAACTTCAAGGTAACGTTTTCTCCTTTTCTTGTTACTGGAAGAAACATATTTTTATTATTACATCTTAAATGTTCTTGAGAGGATAACGATAAATTAACTCTTTCCAGAAGTTTGATTCCTTATTTTCATTTCATGTAATTGTAGTTCATCATTTATTTATTTAATTTCCTTGCATTATCAGGTTTGGGTTGAAAATGAAAATATTCTGAGCAAAAAGGAATTTGGTCAGGTTTGTGGTTGGAGATGCCGATTAGTTGGAACATACAAGTGGGTTTCTACTTCATGTTTGGTTTTTATTATGATTTATTGCTGTGATTGTTGTCATCTATTCTATGAGTTTCATTAATGCTATTATGATTGATAAGTATTAGGGTAGACTCAAGTGAAATGAAACAGTTCTTTGAATGCTGCTGTTTTGTATTTCAGTACGATAGAATCCACCCGTTTTCCAAGTTACAGTTTGGATTGTTTTAGTCTTTATTGAATTTTGATTTAATGCAAGTCTAACTTCATTGGAAAAACAACTGATAGAATAAAGCCATATTTGTCTTAAGCCAAAACCCATAAGGCAAATGATATTGTTCTGAGATATTTTTTCTGGAAGGGTACTTTAAAATGAGACTGTCATTTTGTCCAATGCCTGATTTTACACGATATATCTGTGTGTATTTCTGTCCATCAATACATCAATTTTTTTTGAACACCAGGTAATTAAAGTTTATTCATGTGGTACAAAAAGAAGCCTATGTTATGTGCTGGCTTTTCTGGAGATGGATCCCTTTTGGCTGTGGGTGCAGGAGATCTTATCACATTTTGGAACCCAGAGACAAGCAATCTTGTTTCTGTCGTTGGTGAATCATTGCACTTAACGGTATTTTTTATAGCTTATCTGGTTATCTTTGATTCCTGGATATGAATTATTTAGTTCTCTATTTAATGACCAATTATTATTTCTGGTCGTTGTTTTGCTCAGTCAATCTTAGCGCTATCATTTATTCTGAAGTCACATCATCTTGTATCGGTAGCAAAAGGTTCAAACCCATGGTTTTCTATTTGGAACCTATTAACATTGTGTGTTTGGTGGTCATATCATCTGTCAGTAGAAGGTATTGAAAAATCCTATTTTCAATTTACATGGTGTTTAAAAATCATTTTCTATGTATGGTTGAAATCATTGGTTCTTTCATGTGCAGCCTTGGCCACTGATCCTGACAGGGCCAATTTTGCTGTTCTGGTACCTGTCCCTGTTGACATTACCGGCAAGTTGAAATCAGAGGAGGATGCCATAATTGTGCTCTTCAATGTAGAAGATCCCATTCTGATTGCTTCCTGGGCTGTGAGGAAGGTGAGGGAATGGGAAGATGTTGGATCTTGATTATGGTACTTTCATGGATTTTGCATCTTACTTTTGATTGATATTATTTCAGGGATTGGGTGGCACACTTATGTTTATCCAGCAAAGTGCATTATTGCATGAAGAGACTGTTACTGATAAGACTGAAGAACTAGAAAGCAGGCTCGTCTTTTTGAATGGGGACCATGAGTATGCAATTTTTAATCCATATAGTGGCAATGATGAAGCTCATATCATACCTCTCGTAAGATTTAATTCAGTTAAAGATCAGGGTGAGAGTCACTATTTTGATTCTACTATTGCAGCCTGATATTGTCAATGGTTTCCAAAATATCACAAGCTTTGCAAGTTTTGAATTTCACAAAAGCATTTTAAGTTCTTTGATGCCTTTCCAGCAATTTATATGATGTTTATAGGATATGATTAAACCATTGCAAAAAAGAATACACTTGGTGTGATATATATGAAAGAGGCCTTATTGGAATTTATCATGACTGGTATGGTTACCCTTCATTTCTCTTTTAATTTTTGCAAGGCTTTAATTTCTGTTATAGAAATATAACCTATAGAGGCCTTATTGGAATTTATCATGACTGGTATGGTTACCCTTCATTTCTCTTTTAATTTTTGCAAGGCTTTAATTTCTGTTATAGAAATATAACCTATAGAGGCCTTATTGGAATTTATCATGACTGGTATGGTTACCCTTCATTTCTCTTTTAATTTTTGCAAGGCTTTAATTTATGTTATAGAAATATAACCTATAGTTGGAGGACCACAATTCACAACAATATACATGCATAGGTAGAAGACTAGGTTTCCACTCTCATCCCATTTTGGGAAAAGGATTATAGGAACAAACTGCATCTAATATGTAATATAACATGTAAAAAAACTGGTTTTTGTATCCTTATACCTTTTTAATGGCCCTAGTGAAGCACAGTAGATTGATAGACAATATTCTCACCCAATTGAAATCATGCCATGTGTCTACTACACGACGCGCCAATAGATTCCATTCTATTTTAAAATGAGAGGATCCCTCCTCGCCATATAACATAAAAATCATGGTTTTCATAAACCAATATGGGTATCTCAAGTATTGTGTAGAATACATCCAATTATTCTTTTCTAAGAAGGCCTTATATTCAGTCCACCAATCTTTCAATTTTTTACTAGATTGAATTCCTTGGCTCTGTACTCATCCAGAAACATTTTCTTCAATAGCACTTGAATTTTCTTCAGCTTGAACATTATTTTGAATGAATAGGGTTGTAAATAAGCTATGGAAACCCTACCTTCACTTATGATTGATCTCATTCCAAGATTAATGTGTCTAAATATCGATTTGACAACATCGTTATATAGTAATATTATTGGTTTGGCGGCAATCAAGTAAAGGATGTGCTTTCTGATATTTCAAAAAACCTCTAAGTCATCATGGTCCTTATGGAAGTCTCCATTGACAAACATTATATACATGTATTTGGGCACTCAAGGTCATCTTGGAATCCAATTAAATTATTTGTATCCATGAGCAACATTGGATCTGCATCTTTCCAAGGGTTGGGACTTTCTTCAACTTCCCATTTTAAGGTAGCTTCCCTATTCCTTGTGCTTTTGACATTTTAAATAATAAATATCCTACAATAAAAAATGAAAATACAAATATTAAATCTTGTAGACATAATTATGTCAATAGGTGAGTTATGAACATAAATCAAGTCTACCTCAAGTTTCGAGCTAAAACAAATGGACTTTGAGAAACAAGATAGCAAGTGAACAAACTTGGCTTCTCTAGCAAGTTTACAAAGGATAATGGTGAATATTAATTGTGAAATACCTCCCTAAGCTGGTTAAGATTATTAATGACAAATATATATATGCATGGGTGGCAAAGTTTGGTGATAAGTCCTGTATTTTGTTTTTGCAATGATTTATGGAGTTTGAGGATATGCCCTTATCTGAAATCCTTATGGCATGCTTAGGTGGCAAGCTGGGGTGCATAACTTTTGAAGTGAAATGTTTTGACCATGTCATTTGCACCAAGGGATTCACATGAATCCCAAGTGCAATTTTCTTTGGAGCGAGGAGTGCCTGCTGTGATTGGTGTAATGGGGACACAATAGCTTCCTTACCCTTCCCATAGTAAAGATCGAAATGTCAAGATTTGCGAAATCATCCAACGCAGCTCCTTCTTATTTACAATTCTCCACTGCGTAAATGACTACTTTCATAAATACTAGTTACTAGTAAGTTCTAATAGTAATAATTATGTAGTTTGTAGATTGATATCTATCATAAATTTGTTTGAATATCATCATTGTCAAGCAATAACAACTTCTTAAAGGGTGCTAGCTCAATGGTAGAGCGCCTGCCTAATTATAGGCAGGAGGTTGGTGGTTCGATTCCTCCGTGCCCTATCATAAATTTGTGACTACAAAAATGATTAAATTCACATATATACGACTATTAGTAGCTAATTTCTCGTATCTTAGTCGTATTTAGCTTAGTCATTAATATGTTAACATTTAGTAGTTTATTTAGTCGTATATTTGGTCATTAATGGTTACAATCAGTGACTAAATCAGCGACTAAATCAATGATTAACTCAGTGACAAAATCAATGACTAAATCTGTGACTAAATCAATGACTAAATCATTAACTATCAATGACTAAAACAATGACTAAATCATTGTCTATCAATGACCAAATCAATGACTAAATCAATGACTAAATTAGTGACTACTAAGTCAAGCTATTAATGACTAGTGAAATATGACTAGCTATAAGATAGTGGTAATTTGCTACTATTAGTCACCGACTCAAAAATAGTCGTTGATAGCCTGATTTTAATCATTTTTTTAGTCATTAATTTCTCATTTTCTACTAGTGAATGCATGGCATCCTTCAATGTGGATGGCTTGTGGGATTTCAATATCCCTCTCAAAGGTTCTATCAATACTTTAGTAAATAATAAAACCAACCTATCCATAAATACATCAGAAACCATTACTGAAAGCTTTTCAAATTCTAACATATATGCTTCAGGAGTTCCCACTTACTTCAATTGCGCTAGTTCTTTGAAAGGAAGTTCAAGGTATTTCCTCTAAAATATCTCCATCAATGCATTGGAGAAACCCTCATAATATAAAATATGATCATGTTCCAAGGTTCTAAGACCATGGAACCACCAATCACTATCTTCCCCTTCAATATTCAAAATGGCCATTTTCAATGTATTTTCTTCAACCATAGGATTTAATTGAAAATATACACTTAATTTTTGCAACCAAGCACTAGCAGAAATTTGTGAGGAACCATCAAAGGAAGGAATGGTTAATTTTCCCATGGTGTACTTTAATTCATGATTAATATGAAGTTCCCTATTCTCATTTCCTCTTTGCTTGAACTGAAGAGAAGCTCTAATGAACTTATCAAAAGGTAGGACTTTCCTACATTCATCGCTTAATTACTGGCAATCATTTGTTGCATCTCTAACATCATAGGTTGCGTAAGGACCTTATTTGGACTCTAATAAATTAGGTACTATATGTGCATTCTTATTTTTGAACTCATGGGGTCAGTTATGAGGTCCAGTCTTCAAAAAATGGCTTCCCCATGGGTCTTCCTCTCATCATGGGGTGTACTACTACTACTCCCGGGTGCTGACTTGCTCCCAAGTTGGCTAGTCATTAATTCAAATCCTTGCATAAAATGTGTGGTCATGCCTTCAATATCTAATTTAATTAATTTCTTAATTTCCTCATTGTTTTCTTTGTCATCTATATCTCCCATCTCTAGTTTTTCCTTAATCTTCTTGTAAAAAGAACTAACCTCTCCACTTGTTTCCTTTTCACTGTTAAGGTCTCCAGTATCAGTTTCTAAGGGAGGGAGGTCAGAATAATAAAAAATGAATAAATATTTCTATCAGTTTCCAAGATCATGCTTTGATACTACTTGTAATGTCCCAATTCTAAAATTCCCAACAAAGGAAGAATTTTGGAAAAAAATGTCTTAATTAGTCTTGACTCTAAGGGGTTCGAATGGCACAAGAGGGTCTCGAATTTGGTAGGGACTGATGTGGGGAGTCTTGGTAATCTTAAATTTAATCTCATATATCTTTATGACAGGTCATATACATATGTAACTCAATTCTGGCATGATGACAAAAAGGGTAAACTTACCAGCAATTTATGATGCAATTCCCCCTAGGGTGTGGGCATAAATGGCTCTCCAAATCCTATGCAACCCTCCCAAATTTAAAAAAAAAGCATGGGGACTATAATTATAATTAATTTAATTTAATTTTGTATGGTTAATAGTTCTGCAACATAATATTAAAGCTTCATATTCGAATGCATAATTTCAATGATATTTTCTTAAGGGAAATGACATATAAAAGCTCAACTTTGACTCATAAATGGTGCATATAATGGTTTAGAACAGAGAAATATGAATATAAAAAATTAAAATAATTTCAATATATCACTAACATCATATAACATTGATTCAATTAGCAATATACTTCATATAGAAAACTCCATTGAAATGGGAAATCATTTCATGCAAACTAGTCACAATAAATCTTGGAAATGTGGACATTTGCATATGTACTTATTCTGATTTCGACTTACAAAGAATATGGGGGACATATTACAGAGCCATTAATCATTCAACAATTCTTGGGAATCAACTGAACTCGATGGGGAGAAACCACCATTCACAGAAGTGTGCCTTTATGAGAAAACATGGAAATATGGAAGTGGGAATTGAGAGAAAATCTCCAAATTATATTTCAGGGTGTCCTATCCCATATCCAACTTGGATGAGAATCTCACTCTCTCGAAATTGGCTCACTAGCAGGGTAAGTGTGCACTCACCATGCAATGGACAAGTCGATTCTCTCTAAAATGCTAAAGGCAAATTCAAAAATGATAAAAATCCATTTCCATTCCTAATGAAATATTTCTATAACCCTAATAAGGTCCTCCAAGGTCGAATTCATTGCCATAGGCTTCCTCCAACTCATCCTTGATGTTTAGTAACCTCCATGCCACTTGGACATCTCCTCAACCCTTCATCTTCCTCCAAATTTGAATGGCTGCCACCTAGTCCCAAGTGCTCCCTCTTGGAGGCTATTTTTATCCCTGAAATTTCATATTGTCATAGGTATGAAATCAGGTCTGAATTTTCATAGAATATTCCATCAGTGTTGCCATCAAATGCAGGGAATCTAGCTCCACATGGCACCTAGTTTCTTCCTAAACTCTTCCTCTTCTATGGGGAGTTAATTATACTCACCCATTCAAATCCTTGGGCTCATGATAT
Organism: Pseudotsuga menziesii; assembly: GCA_001517045.1. Taxonomy (NCBI): domain Eukaryota; kingdom Viridiplantae; phylum Streptophyta; class Pinopsida; order Pinales; family Pinaceae; genus Pseudotsuga; species Pseudotsuga menziesii. The sequence goes on along the minus strand of LPNX010906072.1, from coordinate 834,581 downwards.
GTCATTTGAAAACTATTCACCTTTCAATAACATTCCATCCCTCATAATTTCAAATTCAGGGTTAATTCATGACATGTGTAAGGAAGGATCTAGCCACCTGTTGAGGCCTAAAAATTAGCAGGAAACAACAACAAGGGATTCTCCCCAGTCAACGTTCCCAACTAGCTCATGACTGTTTGGTGTAGGGAATCCGTCCGGTTTGTGGTCCGGCTACAGTAACAAAAATAAAAGGTTTTACCGGTTGCGGCCCGGTCCACCATATATATTTTTTTGTTTTTTAGTTTTAAGTATGATATGTAAGTGCCTATCTAAATTCAGATTGATTAAGAATGCGAGGAGTGGTTACAATGTGATGCGCAGGTTCTTACCTCTCGTCTTAGGCTCTCTCACATCTAAATCACACACAACTAGAAAATACAACACTAACTAAGCTGTCCCTAGGAAGCAAGATATTAATTCATGAGTAACGTAATACTGTTCACATGTTAAGATAAATCATAGATAGTTGTTCTTAGAATCAAAACACATAAACATGAATAAAGATATACATGACAAGATAGCTCATCAACCGTAACCCTCCATTACTCATACTGGAAATTATCACAGAATAAACCAGAGAACATTCAGATAAGAACATAGGTTCAGAAAGTTAGAACGCTCTCATAGTTAATGAAACACAGTTGAAAACAAAATAGTTCCCCTTCAACATTGTTCATTTTATCACATTCGAACATTCCACACAACACCTTCTCCAACAGGCAAAAATTGTAATTTTATTATTATAAAATGAAGTAGTTCCTCTTACAACAAGTGGTTCATAAGTTTCTCCCGAAAAAATCCCCTCTTCCCTCTCACTTTCCTATCTTTATACAAAAACAAAAAAAAACCTTTGGGTTTCCCCGCCCCTTGACCTTCCGGCTCCCCCGGTCGTTTTAACCTCACAGTTTTGTTAGTTTATCAGTGCTTCTGATCTAGGCAATACGTTACATTTCGAATTTAGTCTTATGAGTACTTCATAAAATGGGACCAGCTCGGTAATTGTTGAACCTTTTCCAAGCTCGGGCCTCTGTTGCTATCGATCCCGCTTTGTCATTTATTTGTCTGTTGATCTCAGAAAATCTCTGCCTATCACTTTTCATCCAACTTCCTTCTACTTTGTCCTTCAGCTATGTATTCTTTGCAGCAGTAATCTGGAGAATCTCCTAAGTCCATCTGCAGTCAAATTTTTTTTTTATCATTAATTCGGACTGCATCTTGTCAAAAAATGTAAACCATACAAACAATAAAACTGATCATCGAAATGAGGTCCTGTACTGTGCTCTCATCGTGAAAACCTTAAAATTATAGAAAATGTAACCTCTGCCACCCATAAAACAGGGTAAAAAACACATAAAGAACAGGCGGGAGAAACCTTCACCGGCGGGAAAAATCACTAAAGCATCGGCAGGAAAGTTTAATTAACAACCACAATGGCGGGCTTCAGACGGACAATGAGTTCTGTGAGACCATTAAGTCTATAGGTGTCGGAAGGCTAAATGCCAACGCAGCGGGTAGAAAAGCTCCTTGTCAGCGAACAGAACGACATAAAAGTAGGGCGGTTAGTGCATTACGCAGCCGCAATGTCGGAAGACAGAAAGACTATGGACTCCACGGAAAATAAAACATATTGGCAAAAAATGTAACAAAACATCGGCGAGTGGAGCAGTTATATGACGGACATTTAGTTCACTCAGGAGCCGCAAAGGCAGAAAGCAATACGACTACCACCTTCGATCAAAGTCGTAAAACTTTTCGATATGGCATAGAAACATCATGAAAATGTTAAGTGTTTGGAAAATATTAAGATTGTGCAGCGGCTTAAAAAGTTGGTCTCATCTCCAAAACAGCGGCTTCAAAAAATATAAAAAAACCCTGACTCAACTTCAACCAATCTCCGACAGCGCAAAGCAAGTCAAAATAATAACATCACAGCATTGGAAAAAATAAAAGATATCCGTAAGAACAATCACTGTTTAGCTTCCACAACAGAGGCATTGTAGGGAAATATAACTTCGATGCATTGTTTACATGACCTCTGATCAACCAAACTAAACAATGTTAAGTTCCAACAGGCTTTTCAGTTGGGCAGCGATGAAAAAGTTTTGTTTCACCTCCAAAACAGCGGTGGAAACGAGAAAAAGACTTCCGATATCAAAGAAAGAAATTATAGATCAAAGGACAACATTTTCAAAACAAACTTCAAATTCCACAACCCCAAAATAGTTTCAGACATAAGCAATCTTCCGAAAAGCATGAAGACAGTTGACCTCAAAACAATCCAAACTTGTAGCAGAGGGAAAACAAAAACAGAGTTCATGGATCCAAACGATTCTAGGCAAGATGAAAATTAAAAGGAGGGTCCAAAATTTTTAAAAAAAATTGGGAAAACAGTTGCAGCTGCAACAATTGGCGACTACCTGGTGAACCCGGATCTCTGGACAATTTCTTCCTTAAGTAACAAACTGTTTGACAAAAAAAACCAACATGTTGAATTATTCTAGATGTCTAGATTTCCCAAATGGAAAATATATGTACTTTTAATCATTAATGATAGTCCAATTTAGGAGAATGGAAACCAAGATTTCCAAGTCAAGATAACTCTTTTGAGGCCAAGAAGATGAGTTTCATTTATTACCTCTGTCTCCGGGTAGTTTCCAGTTTGGACACCACATGATTGTAACATATGGTGAACATAAATATTCATTTGTTCCTCATTCCCATGCCATTTTGCACTTTTTGTGCTTTTAGACTTTTGTCCTTTGCATATGAGTCCTCTTGCATGCCTTTCTTTCTGAATTTTTATTCAGGCTCCTCTATCCATAGTGTCCTTTTGTGTGAGAGATGTATTTTCAGCTCACGGACAGAGAAGAACTTTTGGCAATTTAGTACTTATATGGTTCAGTACTTTGTTTTGATACATATTGATTTCATAGGAGTTTTCTGACTCTTGTATGCCTTTTGGATTTCAACTCTTGGCATGGGATCATTTATATATAATAAAATGTTTACCCTGCTTCCTTTCCATGGGCCTTTTGCTGTCACTTCCTAGGAAAATTTTTAATGTGAGATGAATTGAGCCTTGAAATAGTATTCCATACCTTCTGATCTTGAGCTATTTCACAAGGATTAAGTAGGACTTCAATGTGTTCATAGCCATTCAGGAAAACTGCTAAACTAGAAGAAATTCTTTCAGATAAAACAATAGCGCATAGTATTACACTCAAGGACTTTAATCACTCCAGAATTCTGATGTTCTCCATGCAACCAAAGGTTTGCCTCTTTTTTATTAAAACCAATCAAAATCTAACTAAAACCAACAGAAATAAAATAAATCAAAATAAGCAAACAAAGAAGATGATTTATGTACAAAACAAAAGAACAAAAACAAAACTCAAGAAAAATAAGGTTTGAGAACTAAACCATTTACTGGTAAGTTCTCCTCCCACCCTTGTAAATATTTCAATTTATAGGTTGAGGGGCCAAGTTTTGTCACAATCTGGAAAGGGCCTACCCATAACTGTTGAAATTTCGTGTGTTTTCCTTTCTCATCATGGGGATGATCCCACTTGAGAACCAAGTCTCCCACCTCAAATTCTTTTGTTCCAGCTTTGTGCTTATCAAACCACCTCTTTACTACCTCCTGTTGTTGTTTAAAACGTTCTCTGGCCTTGGATCTAGACTCTTCTTCCTTCAAAATATTATGTATCCTCATTTGCAAGACTTCAATATCTGATCCTCTGGATTCTTGAGCTATTATGGAAGAGGGTAGCATGATTTTGGGGGATAGAATGGCCTCTTTTCCATAAACAAGGGTATACGGGGACACACCTAATGAAGTATTGGGGGTGACCCTATCATACCAAAGAGAATTTGGTAATCTTGAGTGCCAACTCCTCTGATTTTCTATCATCGTCTTTTTTTAAATCCTAATCAGATTCTTGTTCGTAGATTTAGCCAAGCCATTTCCCTGTGGATAGTAATTTGTCGAGTATTGCAACTTAATTCCTTTCTCATGAGAGAATGCAGTCAATCTAATCAAGGAAAATTAAGTAGAATTATCGAAAACTAAGGAAACTGGAACTCCAAACCTGGTCATAATATGATCTTGCAAGAAGTCCATGACCGCATCTTCATTTACTTTATGCAACGGAATGGCTTTGACCCAACGAGTGAAGTAATCGGTTGCTGTCAGAATATACTTGTGTTGTAGGGAATACTTTGGCTTTATCTCCCCAATGATATCCATCCCCCACTACTCAAAAGGTTCTGTTATCATTACAGGCTTTAATGGTCCTACTGCTTTAACTTGTCTTCCACCACACCTTTGGCAGATGTCGCACTTTCTGACATGGGCATGTGCATCTTTGAACAGTGTGGGCCAATAATATCCATCTCTGAGAATTTTATGTGCTGTCATATCTCCGGAGAAATGTCCTCCAGCAGGCCCATCATGTAAGTCTATCATTACCTTGAGTCACATATTCTTTCTCTAAGCATCTAAGAAGAACTCCATCATAATTCTTTCTAAATAATATTCCTTCAACAATCTGATATGAGGCTGATTTAAGACGTAGTGCTCTTCTTTGCTTAGAATTCCAATGTTCCAGTAGCAATCCCGCCTGAAGGTAATGTACAAGGTCTCGATACCAGGAGTCCAGAGCTATGAAAAGAGGACATACATCCATCAAATGTAACTCAGCTTCGCCTTCCCAGCCATGTTCTTCATTGTCTTTACTTTCAGTCATCAGTTTGCACAATCCTTGTCATTTAACTATGGAAGCTGGCTTGAATTCAAGGTCATACTCCTGTAGAGCTGTTACCCAGTTGCCTCTTCTTTCTCCTAACTCCTTTTGTACAAAAAGAGATCTCACAACTGGGTGTGGACCGATTACCTTTATCCGGTTCTTAAGTATGTATGACCTGAATTGTTTTATTGCTTTGAACACGGCATAAGCTTGTTTATCCATGGTTGGGTAATTCAATTCGGCCCCTTGCAGACTGATGCTCATAAATGATATGGGGAACTCATCTCCCCCATCTTCCTTCTGGGTAAGCACAACTGCTAGTGAATCATCAGACGCGAAAGTGTACAAAATAAAATCTTTCTCAAAATCTGGACTTTTGAGGGAAGGTGCGTGCGCGACAACTGTCTTTATTTTACTAAATGCATTCTTCTCTATAGCAGTCCACTTGAATTGTACACTTTTCTTTACCATTTGCTGCAAAGCTTTAACAATTTGAGCGAAATTTGGCACAAACCTTCACACGAAATTTATTGTCCCCATAAATGATTGCATGCCCTTTTTATTATGGGGTAGAGGAATTTGTTCGATGGCTTTGATCCTCTCTGGGTCTATGGATATCCCTTTCTTAGAAACCACATGACCCAACAACTTACCTTCTGTAACGGCAAACACGCACTTCTTGGGGTTTAGTGAGATACCATATTTTCGGCAGCGTTCAAAAATCTGCTTTAGATGAAATGTGTGTTCCTTTCTTTTCTTTGAGAATATCGTGATGTCATCGAGGTATACTACATCACTACATCCAATCAGACCGCGAAAGGCTATGTCCATATCCCTCTGGAAAGTAGCTCTGACGTTTATGAGTCCAAAGGGCATCCTTCTGTAAGCAAAAGTTCCCCACCTGGTTCTGAATGTCATTTTAAGTCTGTCTTCTGTAGCTACTAATACTTGATTGTAGCCTGAGAATCCATCTAATAAAGAGAATAGTTCAGAACTTGAAACCATTTGCAATATCTGCTCCATGGATGGAACGGGATGATTGTCTTTATCTGAAGCGCGATTTAAGTTTCTGAAATCCACATATAGCCTGATTTCTCCAGATTTCTTCCTTACCAGTACCATATTTGAAACCCATTCTGAGTGTCTAACCTTGAAGATAATTCTAGCATCCAATAGTTTCTTGACTTCACTCTGGATTAAAGGTTCTAATTTTGGATGCATTTTCCTTAAAGGCTGCTGATATGGTTTGATTCCAGATCTGATGGGGATAACATGTTGGATAATATTGGTGTCATATGTCTTTAGATCTTCATACATCCAGGCAAAAACATCTTTGTATTGTTTGAAAAGACTGATAAAATTATTCCTTTCAACTGGGGAGCAACACTTTCCCAAATTCACATATTTAGGCTCAATTTCAGTCCCCAAATTAATCAACTCAAACTGTAGAGATGAGCTATGAGTCTTCACATTCACTGGTATTCTAAATTTCTCATTTAAATCAAACATCCGTTCTAAAGTCCTGACTCCTTCAGGAATAAAATTATCGAATTTTAGCTCAGCTTAATGTTCTTTATTGTCAATAATCGCCCCTTTGAAGGTCTCGTCATTTGTCAAGCATTCTATAATATGCTGATCATCATCGAACACTTGTAGATTTGTAATCATATTTGGAACTAAAGACCTGAAAAGCAATTCAATAGAGCACTGATTATTAGAGGGCACAAGCCTTGCAACTGAGGTGGCCAGCAAGTCAGCTGCTTCATTCTTAAGTCTTGGAATTGATAAAATGTTAAATGCATTAAAACATTTAAGTAAATCCCATACTTCATTTTGATAAGCTTTTAAATGAGGAGAAATGCAATGTATTTGATTTCGAATTTGTTTTACAATTATTTCAGAATCCCCAAACACCTTCATATTTTTTACCTTTAATTCAATTACTTTTCTTATTCCCTGAAGTAGTGCTTCATATTCAGCTGTGTTATTGGTACATTCAAACTCTAACCTACATGAAATAAAATGCTTGTTTTTCTTAGGGTCAATCAGGACACAGCCGGATCCCGACCCCTCTAAAGTTTTAGAACCATCAAAGAAAAGCGTCCAAAAATTGCTAACTAATACTATGCAAGAATTAACATCTACATCTATAGCTAAGTCTATTATTTTACAATCAATTTCATCAGCCTGTGAAAACCGAAGGAGATCAGGTTGAGCGTCTGATGTATCACTGGCTTCTTCCGCTTGATAGTTTCCTAGTTCTAGCTCAATAAAGTAATTTCCCAAAACATAATCCATTGGCTCATTTTTACCTTCGAACTGAGTAACATTGTGTTTCATGTGGGGCTCCCTCAAAACCTTAATTTGATTTGGACTTCCTTTATATGGTAGCCATAGATGTGACCAATCTGAGGCAAAATATCCGTTCAGCTTTGCCGACCAATCTCTGCTCAAAACAAGTCCATAAGCCTTTGGTATGTCAGCCACCACAATATTAATGAATTGACACACCTTATTATTTGAAAATAAGTAAACAAGAACATCCTCCAATTCCCCAATTACCTTCACATTCGTTCTATCCAACTGAACGACCCTCCAGGTAGATGGTTTAGGTTGTCCATTTATCTTTTTGCAGACCGACAACGGTATGATGTTGACTGATGCCTCCGAGTCTACTAGGTAGTTATGCACGTTGTGGTTGAAAATTTCAAAAGTAAGGAGAAAAGGTGGATTCTTGCTTTTAGGCTTACCTCCCATACTTGCTTCACCAATTTCTTCTTCTTGGGGATGATTGTCAGTGGGAAACCTCTCCTCTGATACTTCAAGTGCTTTCAGTAACTTTTCTTTCTGCTGTGGCACATTACACATTTCAAATAATGAGATGTTTGCCCTTACCTTTTTGATATCCTCCACAATGTCATAATTCATCTTATGTTTTGTGAGATTCGATTTATAATTATTTATTTTTTATTCATTGGGCTTAGTAGACATGTTGACCTATCTAGGATTTTGACTGGTGATGGTAAATTCTAGAATTTTATTAGCTGAGGAGTTGTTTTGAAATTTCTTAACATTCTTTTGAAGTCTTTTGATCTTTGGTAGCATAAGACTTTTTTCCTTAATCAACCTATGGCTTCTCATCGTTACGTTTGTTTCCAGGATGCCCTCGTGTCTCAGATCCTTTTCCTCCTCGGCATCAAACAAAGATGCACAGTCCCATAAAACCATGGCCTCATCTTCCTATTTTTTTGTTGATTTATTTCTGTCTTTCCCTTCTTCATCGTTATCTTCAGTTAATTTGGAATCCAACAGCTGATTCATAACCAACGTCATTGAATTTATCCATTGAGGACAATTATTTTCAAAATGGGGTTGTTGGTGGAAAGTGCAAAAGTTATCCATTCCTACCTCCGTTAAGTTCATATATGCAGGGCTATGCGGAGGAGGTTGGGATTGATTGTTATCTTCCCTTTTCCTGTAATAAGGCTTATAGAACTTTTGGGCTTCCTTTTCCTTTTCCAATTCTACGATTCTGTTAGAGAGATTCTGCATCATCTTTTCCATTCCTTTGAAATCTGGTGATTTGTCCTCTTTAGGCTTAGTAAATAACAAAGCTTTCCTTCCAACACTTTTTTCTCCTGACCGTTCAGGATAATCTTCGATGCTTTCTTTTTCAGCCTCTACTCTCTCCGCTTCTTCATAAGTCTCTGTTAGCGTAGGTTTGGCCTTCATTTTGGAAAACATGGCCAACTCGGGTCCTAGAGATGAGGTATAATATTCAATCAGAACTTTATCCGAGGGTTTGTTAGCTTTAGAAAAATTCTTAAGATAAGCTGCAAACCTTTGGGTAAAACTATGCACCTTCTCTTTTCTTTCTTTCTTCAAGGCGCAAAGTCCTTTCATGAGAGCTGCATGAGTTTTTTGGGTTGCATACTTACTTCTAAAAATCCTTTCAAAGTTATCCCAATCTGGGATAGAGTTTGCAGGCAAACCGAAATACCATGATGCTGCTGCTCCTTTAAGGGTGTGTGGGAAAAGTCTACAAACTACATCCTCATGTTCCCCAGCCCTTAATCCTTCTACTGCCAAATAAAAACTTTGTAAATGGTCATCTACGAGCATCTTCTCATTTGGATCAAACTTGCGCAGCATCTTCTCAAAGGCTTGAGGTAAGTCATTCAACGAAGGTGTTAAGTTCAAGGGTGATCTGGCTTTCCAAGCCAGTGGTGGATTTGGTGGGTTAGGTGGCTGATTTGCATTTACACTTGCCATGAGTCTGGGTGGAGAGTGAGGAGGTGAAGGAACAGGAGTCCGCACAGGTGAACAGTAAGGTGTGTTTGGGCCTATTTGATTCAAAGGCTGAACAACCTCCTGTAATGCTCCTTCTACTAACTCTTCCAAGTCTCCAACCAACACTGAATCTTCCAAGATGGGACGGTCTTTCTTCTTGTATTCTCTTCAGGGTAAATCAAGGATAATGGGTAATCCTCCAATATTCTTTACATAAGCCCACGTGTGTCTTCTCAAATCATTTACTACTTGATTTTCCACAGCAAACAAATGTTCTCTATTCCCTTCAGTATTGGGATCAGGAAAACTGCTTTCAAAAATATCACTGGTGGAGTTATTTCGAGGAAATCAATTTCCCCGGCCAGCCATGCACTGGTGGCCCTCCTTCTAGCGCCAGAATCTATTGAGGCCTGGAAATTCGTAGGAAACAACAGTAAAGGATTCTCCCCAGTCAACGTTCCCAACTAGCCTGCAACTGTTTGGTGTAGGGAATCCGTCCAGTTTGTGGTCCGGCTACCGTAGGTCAAGTAACAAAAATAAAAGGTTTAACCGGTTGCGGCTTGGTCCACCGTATATATTTTTGTGTTTTTTAGTTTTAAGTATGATATGCAAGTGCCTATATAAATGCATATTGATTAAGAATGCGAGGAGTGGTCACAATGTGATGCGTAGGTTCTTACCTCTTGTCTTAGGCTCTCTCACATCTAAATCACACACAACTAGAAAATACAACACTAACCAAGTTGTCCCTAGGGAGCAAGATATTAATTCATGAGTAACGTAATACTGTTCACATGTTAAGATAAATCACAGATAGTTGTTCTTAGAATCAAAACACATAAACATGAATAAATATATACATGAAAAGATAACTCATCAACCGTTAAACCCTCCATTAATCATAGTGGAAATTATCACAGAATAAACCAGAGAACATTCGGATAAGAACATAGGTTTAGAAAGTTAGAACACTCTCACAGTTAATGAAACAAAGTTAAAAACGAAATAGTTCCCCTTCAACATTGTTCATTTTATCACATTTGAACATTCCACACAGCACCTTCTCCAACAGACAAACATTGTAATTTTATTATTGTAAAACAAAGTAGTTCCTCTTACAACAAGTGGTTCACAAGTTTCTCCCCCGAAAAATCCCCCCTTCCCTCTCACTTTCCTATCTTTATACAAAAACAAAAAAAAACTTTGGGTTGCTCCGCCCCTTGACCTTCTGGCTCCCCTGACCGTTTTAACCTCACAATTTTGTCAGTTTGTTAGTGCTTCTGATCTAGGCAATACATTAGATTTCGGATTTAGTCTTATGAGTACTTCATAAAACGGGACCAGCTCGGTAACTGCTGAACCTTTTCCAAGCCCAGGCCTTTGTTGCTCTCGATCTCGCTTTGTCATTTATTTGTCCGTTGATCTTAGAAAATCTCTGCCTATCACTTTTCATCCAAATTCCTTCTGCTTTGTCCTTCAACTATGTCTTCTTTGTAGCAGTAATCTAGAGAATCTCCTAAGTTCGTTTGCAGTCAAAACGAAAATTTATCATTAATTCGGACTGCATCTTATCAACAAATGTAAACCATACTAACAATAAAATTGATCATCGAAATGAGGTCTCGTACTGCGCTCTCGTCGCAAAAACCTTAAAATGATAGAAAATGTAACCTCCGCCACCCACAAAACAGGGTAAAAAACACATACAAAACAGGAGGGAGAAACCTTCACCGGCGGGAAAAATCACTAAAGCATCGGCAGGAAAGTTTAATTAACAACCGCAATGGTGGGCTTCAGACAGAAAATGAGTTCCGTGATACCATTAAGTCTATCGGCGTCAGAAGGCTAAATGCCAACGCAGCAGGCGGAAAAGCTCCTTGTCGGCGAACATAATGACATAAACATCGAGCGGTTAGTGCATTACGCAGCCGCAATGTCAGAAGACGGAAAGACTACGGACTCTATGACAAATAAAACATATCAGCAAAAACCGTAACAAAACATCAGCAAGTGGAGCAGTTATATGACGAACATTTAGTTCACTTGGGAGCCGCAAAGGCGGAAATCAATCCGACTACCACCTTTGATCAAAGTCGTAAAAATTTTCGATATGGCACAGAAACATCATGAAAACATTAATTGTTCGGAAAATCTTAAGGTTGTGCAGCAGCTTAAAAAGTTGGTCTCATCTCCAAAACGGCGGCTTCAAAAAAGATCAAAAAACCCCGACTCAACTTCAACAAAACTCCGACAGCGCAAAGCAAGTCAAAATAATAACATCACAACATCGAAAAAAAATCAAAGCTATCCATCAGAACAATCACCATTAAGCTTCTGCAACAGAGGCATCGTAGGGAAATATAACTCCGATGCATTGTTTACATGACCTCTGATCAACCAAACTAAACAATGTTAAGTTCCAACAGGATTTTCGGCTGGGTAGTGATGAAAAAGTTTTGTTTCACCTTCGAAACAGTGGTGGAAACGAGAAAAAGACTTCCGATATCAAAGAAAGAAATTACAGATCAAAGGACAACATTTTCAAAACAAACTTCAAATTCCACAACCCCAAAACGGTTTCAGACATAAGCAATCTTCCGAAAAGCATGAAAACAGTTGACCTCAAAACAATCCAAACTTGTAGTAGAGGGAAAACAAAAATAGAGTTCATGGATCCAAACAATTCTAGGAAAGATGAAAATTAAGAGGAGGGTCCAAAATTTCAAAAAAATTGGGAAAACAGTTGCAGCTACAACACCACCCAAGGACTCCATGGACCTTCAAATGTTCTTATGAAGCAATGCCACTTTATTTTCTCCATATTTATTATTTATATGACCCAAATTAATGTGTAAATGATAAAATAAATTTCTCTTAGGTCCCATATCTCCCTTATTTCAATATTTAATGCTTCCTCCCCCAACCTAGGGAACTAGTAGGTGGGTGAAACATTGTCAACTAGTAGACTTATTGGGATGGGCATAGGACATGATTCGACCCATATTAATGGGGTATCTATGTCACCTTTTTATTTTCCCAACCCTATGTTAGAACCCATGCTTGAATTAACTGTCATTGTTCGACCTTGGTCCATACAACAAACACCGACCCAATCCCCTGTTGTTGTTTGAGCTTCTTGACTCACCTTGGCACCATTCGACCCCATCGTGATATCACTATAGAATTTTTTATCATGATTTGGGTCTCCTTTCACCTTTTGAGTCGGTTTGATCACATTTGGATCTCCTTTAGCACATAGAATTCCTACATGCATGCATGACCAATATAATTTGGCTTGACCCTGCTACTCTATTCGCCAAACCTTCCAAACCCTACTACTCTGTTCACGACCCTTGCTAAAATTTCCAAACCTCGTGTTCAAGACCTTTACAGCTACCAAACCCTACTAGTTTGTTCATGACCCATTCCAAACCTACCAAGCCATTGCGTTCACGACCCCACCAACTTCCAGAGAAAAGGCTAGAGCGATTGGGGCATCCAAGTCAAAGGAAATTTTTAGCACTAAAGAGAAATAGACCATCCATCTACGACGTGTCCAGGCCAAATGGTACTCCTCAAAATGTTAATTTAGAAAACTTAATAGAATATAAATTTAGAAAACTCATCGATGTTGTCTGTTCAAATATTTTACATACTATTCTCTAGTTCTCGTCCTTAGTGGTTTTTCATTGAACACTTATTATTAGTACTGTTTGTATCTTGGTTTGTATTGGTGTTGAATATTCAAATATTCAAAACCAGATATATCAAGAGATTAAAAAAACCTCTAATATACAATCAAAGGGAAATCACACTAATCCTATTTATCCCAGAGCCTCTTCCGATTTAAATGTCGTTCCAAATAGTATAAAATTTCTACAAGAGCATGAAAACCATTACCAATTGGCCTATGCCACATATGTGATAGTATCACAATTACCATGGGATAATTTCACAACAATGATCTTATTGAGGTTGAAATTCATTGTTGATGTGATGATATTTACCAACAAATGGTGGAGGAAGGAAGAAGAATGGTAATAGGATTGTGTTTAGATTTGAAAGAATTAGGAGGGCCATGAAAAATTAGTAGTTGTGTTGATTTTCCTTTCATGAACCTTCAAGTAATGACCATTCACTTCTATGTCATATGATATAATATTCCCAAATTGAATGCCTTGCTACTAGGATGGTAGGTAAAAGGAAGAAAATATGCCTCATAAATTTATTTGCATACTTGGTCAAACATAATGGATAGGTGGTGATAAGATCCTATTGTAAATGGAGACTAGAGTAATAAAAATATTTACATGTGATAGCTTTGACAATTTGTGAGCATTTGGTGCTTAGGAATAAAAATATGTAGATTATATCATACTTTTGAACAAAACAATACTATATGTTCTTATACACACAAAATTCACATGAGGATAATTAAAGCCTCATGAATGATTCTCATGTGCAATATTTAACAATAAGCATGCATATGTTGGAGTTGTAGTATCTTAAAGAAGTAAACAATTATAATTAGCTCCAACACCCTTACCATATCATCACCATATAAAATATTCCTACGATTTGATGACCACTCAATGTAGGCATGCACATGCACTGGAAGACTTGTATTTATAAGAAAAGGAAAAAGGAAAAAATCATGAAAAAAGAATGGCTTTGAAGAGTTTTATTGCAACCTAATGTGGTTGAGGAATATTGAAGATATTTTTGTTACCTGTAGAAATAATAGATCAATGCTATGAGAAATTATTCTAAGAATAAGCACATGAAATAGATCTTGCTACTAATAATTCTCACAAGCATACAAAGGAAAAATAGAGAGAGGAAAAGAGACTGAATCACATGAATTAAGAGATGAATATTGGTGTGTATCCTTCCATTGAATAAGTATTAATAATAGTGTACATAAATATTACATCCCTCATAGGAAAATTGAGTTGTATGGAAACAACTCATAAAGCTCAAAAAGGCTGAATTACCAAAATATAGCAAACCCCCATAGGTGGCTAAAGCACTTCCCAAATATATCAAGGACCTCAAAAATTAGTAAAAGCATGATTTATTTGTAAAGGGAGATGGAAAAACATGCTAATACTATAAAATGGAGAGAAATTCATGAAGGATGGGTTAGCAACCAAGGGACCAAGTTTCCTAGTTGACTAGTTTTACCTTATCCAGTGTCCACAGAAAAGCTGGAAAAGATGAATAAAGAAGAATCTGCTGTAAAGTGATGTATACTAATATTGGATGGTCAAAATGTGGTCAATATCAACCCAAAATAATAAATAAAGTATTCCTGGGAANCTAATTAAGCTAGTGGGTGAATAATTAATCAAATAATGATTAATTATTTTATCCTAAGTTATGAGTGGGTTTAATATATTACAACACCCCCCTATAAGTATGAATTTATGATGGTATGTAAAAAACATAGATGCATATGGATGCATATAGGTCCCAACAACAAGGCTATGGTCACCCTTTAACAATTATTATGTCCATAAAAGTGAGGAAAGAGGCAAAATCACATGGGGAAAATCATCCCTCAAGAAAGGAAAAGGAACAAAATTTGAAATAATATGTCTTCAATATATCTTTATATTCACTTGAATGAGCTGAATGAACTGCTTCTGGATGGAAGACTTGTTGAAGAAATCATGAACTCCATGATCATGCGTTAGAGTGTAGAACCTGCAAGAAAGAGGAGGAGAGACTCCTTGTATCTCATCAACTGATGAAGTGGTAGAATTATATAAATCCTTCTTGCTGCTGTCAAAATATGATCTAAAAACATAATCTGAAATGGAAAAGAGATCCGTGCATACTCCTTCCCAAAGAGTACAAAAATTAAGACAATTTAATTCACACCTAATTCCTTGAATAACTGCAAAATTGTGATGTGAATCACACGTCAATCTTCCAATCTGATGTAGAAAATTTCCATATATGATATGAGGGAGATAAAAATAGGATATATCAGAAACATTAGAATATGTAACAGCAAATACAAAGGCTTCAATGGCTCCATGAGGATATAGGGCTAGACTTAGGAAAACTATGAGCAACTGGGGAAAACTGATAGGTGTAAAAATCTGAATGATGGATGGACATGAGATATGAACCATAAATGTTTAGAAAATATATAAACATGTTTAATGTCAGTCCAAATATTACTAAGGACATGGATAAACTTCCACTGAAAGATAAGAAATACTTCAAACCATGTAAGATAAGTAACATTGCATAAGAGACCAATGAGGAATCAACTAGTGAAATTGGGATTTGTATAGTCTTAGGATTATTCAGAGGCATGATAGATGGTATGGATGGTGGTATGATATGTTTCATGACATGAATATCATCCTGAAAATAATATTCTAAATCAGATATATAAGCTTGTGAGGAAGAGCTGCTCAAAGACAAGTCAATATCTAGTGAAAAATCACAATTTTTGGGAGATGAATCTAGTAGATTGAGAGGAGGATTATCAAATAAAGGATCTGATATTTATGATTCTCATATATAAAATACTAAATCTATATCAGAGACATGATAAAAGGATATAAATATGGAACTCAAAGCATAAGTTATATCACCTTGGAAGTGCACACTATGACATTGTTATGAGGAATCAACAAACTTTTCTAGTTCATCTGTAACTTCGATCTTGTGCTTCTCAAGAAGCTGAGACATGATGTCCATATTATTCTTGAAACACTTCTTATATGAATGAAAAAACTTGATGAAATAAGAACAATTGGATGTTCTCCCTTTATTCTTATCCTTCTTTATTGAATATTCATCAGTAGGCGTTGAACTATCATCTTCAATTTCTGACTCTGGCTTCTTCACAATTTGCTTCTCTTTTCATTTGAAATTGTTATTTCTTGAACCAAGAGAGAATGATCCTTTCCCTTGAAAAAATTAAGGACACCCATACGTATCAATTTATCTTTCTCCTTTGTTAGTGAATCAAGAAAATAATTTAAATAAGGCATTTTCCACTTAGGAATATCAAGCCTAGTAGCATGAAAAATAGACACAAAAACTGAGTAATCAAGACCCAATTTTGAAAGAATGGAAAGGATTAATTGATAATATTATTTATAAATCCCACATTTCTTGAGAATTATAACAAGTGACTTGAACTTGGTGAATAAACCCTCAAGAGATTCGAAATTGCCTGTACTCAGTGAGAATACCTCAACCTCCAATTGATGCGCTCTTAGCTCATCTTGAACTCCAAAGAGAGACTCCAATTGAGTCCATAATTGGTTTGGAGTGGTCAAACCATATAGATAAAAGAGTATATCAGGATGAATAGAGAGGAATATCAATACATAGGATTCATCCAACCTATTATGCCACTTATCTTTCTCAATCACAACATTGGGCTCATTCTCCAAAGCTAGAGTAACTCTGTATAATCCCCTACTGCACAATAGAATGGAAATTTTTGCTTTCCATTCATGGTAGTTGAAGGGAATAATAATTATTGATAAAATAGAATCCATATTGATGAATTGATGTTCTCAAGAAGAAAATATTTGCAACCTGCAAAACAAACTAGGAGAAAATCTTGTAAGATGGACAAGCTCTTCTTCAGAGAGGGATAGGAGACTGGCTGCACTCCTCAACTATGTAGACATTGATCAAAATTACTGCTCTAATACCATGTAGAAATAATAGATCAATTCTATGGTAAATGATGCTAAGAAGAAGCACAGAAAATAGATCTTTCTACTAAGAATTCTCACAAGCATACACAGGAAAAATAGAAAGAAGAAAAGAGACCGAATCACATGAATGAAGAGATGAATATTTGTGTGTATCCTTCCATTGAATAATTATGAATAATAGTGTAAATAAATAGTACATCCCTTATAGGAAAATAAATTTTTATGGAGACAACTCATAAATCTCAAAAAGGCTAACTTACCAAAATATAGCAAACCCCCATAAGTGGCTAAAGCACTTCCCAAATCTATCAAGGAACTCATGAATTAGAAAAATCATGAGTGATTTGTCAAGGGAGATGGAAAAATATGCTAATCCTAGAAAATGGAGAGAAAGTCATGAAGGATGGGCTGGAAACAAAGAGACCCAAAGTTCCTAGTTGACTAGCTTTACCTTATCCACAGAAAAGTTGGAAAAGATGAATAAAGAAGAATCTATTGTAAAGTGTTGTTTACTAATCCTGGATGGTCAAAAGGTGGTCAAGATCAAACCAGAATCAGAAATAAAGCATTCATGGGAAATATATGGCATGTATTGACTTTAAGGTGCAAGTGGATGCCAACAAATTAAGCTAGTTGCTAAATAATTAATCAAATAATGATTAATTATTTTATTCTAAGTTATGAGTGGGTTTAATATATTCCAACATTACCAACAAAAGTTCCTTCAATTTTCGGTTTGTTATTCAATACGAATTACATATTTGTAGTTGGAATTATCCATGGGATATAACTATATGCTCTATTTTCCAAAGATAAATAATTATCTATAGTACATCAACCTCCCAAACATTCACTGACCATCTACGAACATATTTTTCTGCACTAGTATTACTTGAATTAGAAACTACTTTTCCACAACTTGATGGTAATTAAATAATTGGGCATCTAGTGTCCTCTGCATCCTCCATATAAACTGCTATTTTTTTACACCATACTGACGATATCCATGAAAAACATGCTAGGATCACCTTTCATGAACATATTAGCTCTGCAATGCATTGATGATTAATAATATTACCATGTACATTGGGTATTGGAATCATTTCATGTGTTGACACCTCCTACACATGAATTCAAATTTTCATTACATTGGGCATAATGATAAATGAAAAGGCATAATCTACACTTGTGTAGAATGGAGAGAAAATAAATATAATCATCTTTGGAATTTTTTAATTCAATTGCATCCAACTATTTTGGAAGTTCATAGACTATTTTTTTAAAGCATTCCAAAAAAGGGTTTGTGGCAAGTCACAACCAAATATGGAGAAAATTAATTAGGAAAGTCTTACAAAATTCTTCCACAAACAAAATTGATTCTCAATATAGGTTGTGATAGTGTGGTTCCTATAACGTTAGAGGCATGAGGATTAGACATGGCAATGTTTCCTCTGGAACAAACACAAGAATATCTGTGAAATATGCACACAATTGAAACCAAACCCAAACCTTCCAATGAAAAAGGGATTTTCAATTTTACTATCTTATCTAGTGTGTGATATTGCAAAAAGATCTTGAGCTGTAAAAAAATAATTTTAAAAGTATAAATCATGTTATTTCCATTTTTCTGTTTGTGGAGAAAGAAGGGATGAAGTCCCATATTGATTTTTATTGGAGAGAAAACAGATTTTTGAAGATCTAGCATAACCTGCATTTTGTACAAATTTAATCAAAATTCTAGGACCATCAACATACATTTTAATTTTCAACTATATTATTAATCTTGGTTATTAAGGGCTCATGTTGGCAAACTGAGATGATGTACTCTTAACAAGTACTAATATTTGAAACAAGAAACCAAAAAGACTCTTAGAAACATTGTTTAATACATTGGAATGTTTAAATTTGGGAACCTTAATGTTTGTTGTCAAATTTTCAAAAGGCATGTTTCTTAGATTACTCCATCTTCTAAAGTCTGATAACCAAGAAGTATCAATTGAGGCAAGTTACGTTGCTAGCATAAGAACAAATGAATCATAAGGGATATGACATGCTCATATGATTGCCTTGGAAAATAGTATTATCAAAATATTTCATAAGAAGGATTGTTTCTCTCAGTTCATGGATGTCAAGGGGGGTAACCTTCATTACATCCTTTTTATATAGCAACACAGAAAAATATTTGGGACATGAGGACTCTACCACACCTAGTTCAATAAAAATATTTCTAAAAACTGTTAAATCGAAAGGAATAATGCATATGTATGGAGCTTAATGAAGAGACACATGATAACCATATCATCCACTTATATAAATCCTTCTCCCACCCAGACACAAGATTTCCTTCTAAAATGGATTTTATAATATCCACCTCATTTATACCAATCATGGTAGTCAAACTAAGTATACTATTAGCATTGATAAAGCTAATGTTTGTCAAAATACATTAGTTTCCACAAATTCATAATTTTTCCCGAGCTTAAAGTAGTTGAGTCCCAAGCTCAAGGAATATGATAAATAATTATCTTACTACTTGGGGGATGATGGATATGTTGTCAACCCACTCTATATGTTTGTTCCACTCAAATTTATTCCTAAATGAACTAAGCCATCCTGCAAATCTCCATAGTTAGTACCAATATGTTCTAAATTTTCAAGAGGACAATTATTCTTATTCGCATGTATGAATGTCTCTTTTATTTCTTCTACTACCTCACTCACACATGGATTGGAGGATGGTTGAACTTCAACACGTTTATGCATCAATTTGGAAAAACTAGTGATTAATTTCATGTTGTAGTTCTACCCAACATATTGTATAATTTATGCTATTTGGCTAGGATTATCATCCATCTACACGTGTGGTGTCATATAAAAATATATAAAAATATAATGATAGGTAAGATGCACTTGGAATTCATTAAAAAATGTTGCTAACTAGTTGATGTTTGCATAAATTATGTTGTTAACTGATTGATGTTTGCATAAATTATGTTTGCTAACTGCTTGATGATACCAAGTTCTTATAATGGTTTAAATAAGATCAACCTATTGATAAAGTAAAGTGCATATGGATTTTACTAGTGTTACTTGAATGTGGCCACACTATTGTCAACATAATGTGATTAGATAGGTGAAAAAATGAATCAAATTACATTCTCTCAAAATCTTAAAATTACCTAATTTTGCAAGTCACAAACTTCTTGTTTAGAGAACACTGAGATCACTTTTATTGCTATATCATTTACTTTTGGAAGTTTATTAAAGAGAAACAATAAAAAAACCCCTTGTACAATCTTCCAACTAATTTTTACATTGATTTTATCACCTTTTTTCATGTAATTGAATGATACTTTCAAACTAGATGAGATGCAACTATTGAGAGCCTAAAGTTTATACCATTCTAATATCCATGTTGTGAATAGATCATCAATGTTGTTAAAAAATATGATACATTACTACCGAATTCACCATAGATAAACTACTATAAATCACTTGTATAATAAACTCAAACTCAAACTTAGATCTTCAATTATTTTCTTATGGTTTCCTAAAAATGTTTCATTCCAACCCTTATGACACTTAGTAACTATATCTCTGATTTGATGGAGAGTTACAGGATGTACAACCAAATTGGTATTTTTCAGATTTATCTTCGTTGAGTGAGGCAAGTTCAGGTAGAATAGAGGAAAGCTAGACATCTAGTAGGTCTAATAGGCAGAGGTTAACTAGAGGTGAAAATATAAGAAGAAAATTCAATAGACACTTCAAATTTTTTCTTGCTAAAGGGGGGTCATGTTAATATGGTGATGACATAATAGGCGACATCAAGTTTCCGTTGAGGTACAAACATCTAGTGAAACTATGGGTACCCAATGATCTTCGTCAAATAAAAAATGATTTTCATGTTGACGAGACGATATACCACATTGATCGATTGCCATTACATGGTTTGGTGCTATTTTCCATGGATGGCATAAAGGTATGAGACAGTGGATTAGCTGAATTGATGGAGTATGTAGGACCCTGTTACAACTATGAGAAATTAGAACTAGTAAGTGAGTAATTTGAACCACAGGAGAATCCAGGAGCGTTAATGAGGTTCACAAATCAAATTTGGGTGCAAGATTCAGCAAAAACCATCAAATTATAGTTAAATTACACACAATGATGGTTGGAAACAAGATAATTTTGGACTGTCTAACTCTGAAATTGTTATTAACAGGTACAAATACATAATAAGTGTTTCAAATGGATTTGGAAGCCAATTGTGAGCAAAAATCCCAAAATTGCCAAATTGGCATCAAACCTCCCTAGGTGGGCCAATCTCGTCCCAAATCTCTCCAAATGGCCACGAATTGCTGAAGTTGCATGGATGATGTGTGATGGGTCAATGATTACACCTTGTACAGTGTGGGTGTGGAAAACTGAATGGTTTAGACTCTCAATGCAACATTAATTGCACCAAATCAAGCCAAATTTGGGCAAAATCCCACTCTAGAGCCCCAAGTCAACTTGCTTGTCCACATTCAATGAATGGGAGCGCACCAAAAATAATGGATGTTCATATGTGGTGGGATGACTAGGCTAGAGTACCCATGTGGTTCATAGAACCTCAACTTGACATGATATATGTCCACCGAAGCACCCCTAGTCCACCTCATAGTGTATTAAAGCTTAAAAAAAAAAAAATTGACTAATTAGTGTAACTAAGGTACTAATGATGGATTATTGTTCTAACACCCTACCTTAATCCAACAAATAAGTATGATCACAAAATGATGAAGGCCTTGGCAACAATGGCTCAAGTCACCTCAAGTACATAATTAGAAATTTCAATTTTTATTTGTCCATGTGAACCGAGGAAAGAAGGAAAACCACATGGGAAAAACCTCCCCTCAAGAATAGACATGGGACTGGACTTGCAATGATATAATAGAAAATTACCATCCTTCACTCACCCCAAGAAAATATCTCAGGTAAGTGAAGGTCTTCTCAGTGAAATCCTTGGTAAAAATGTTGACAGTTTGCTCGGTGGATGGGCAATACTGCAATGATATCACCCTATCATGCACTAAGCCACGAATGTAATGCATGTGAATATCTATGTGCTTTGTCCTATGCCTCTATAATGGATCAGTATATATCTTGATGGCACTTTGATTATCCACCCAAATGTTGGTTGGAGAATCAATTGTGACACCAAACTCTCGAAGAACTCCCTGCAACCAAACACTGAGTTGCAGCATTGACTGTTGCCCTGTATTTGGCCTCTACTGATGAAAGTGATATGGTGTGCTATTTCTTACTTGACCAGAAAATAGGACCCTCAGAAAACATGAAGACAAAACTTGATGTTGACTTTCTGTCAATTGGATCACCGGCCCAATATGAATAAGAAAATCCAACTAGTTGAAGTGAGGAACTAGCTGTGTAATGTACTCCAAATTTCTTAGTTCCCTGGACATATTGAAGAATTATTTTAGCAGCCTTCCAATGGAGCTCATGTGTCTTGCTAAAGCACTCACAACATAAGACAAATCATTTCTTGTATGAGTGAGGTAGAGCAAGCTTCCCACTAGTTGCCTGTAGAGTGTGATATCCACCAATGGGGACTTTCAAAATTCATACAATTTAATACCAGAAAAAAAGGGAGACTTGGCTGCCTTACAATCAGCCATATTAAAATTCTTCAGCAGGTCTGAAGCATACTGTGGCTGACTCAACATGATTCCATCATCATTTTGCTCAATTTCTAAGCCCAAAAATTACCTTAGCAATCCTAGGTTTGTCATAGCAAATTCACTGTGCAAAGAGTTCTTAATTTGGCCAATTGAATTGGTGCAACAACCTGTAATAAGAATATCATAAACATAAAGAACAATGACCTGCAATTTAACATCATTTTTCTGCAAATACACATTAGGTTCTGATATGCATCTTGTGAAGCCAATTGAAAGCAAGAAAGCATCCATTTTTGCATACCAAGCCCCGGGGGCTTGCTTGAGTCCATACAGTGATTTTTTCAGCCTGAATACCAATGAAGGATCCTCTTGTAAACCTTCATGCTGCTACATATATATCTCCTCCTGTATTTCACCATGCAAGAAATCACTCTTTACATCCATGTGGTGAACCTCCCAACACTTACTAGCTGCTAGTGCAAGAACTAGTCTAATTGAGTCCATCTTTGCAACCAGTGCAAAGGTCTTTGTGTAATCAACTCCATGGACCTGAGAATAGCCCTTAGCCACTAATCTATCCTTATGTTTTATATAAGAACCATGAGCAGCAACTTTGGTCTGGTAGACCCATTTACATTGAACAACTCATTA
>LPNX010906072.1:798038-811432 GCA_001517045.1 Pseudotsuga menziesii | reverse complement strand
AGTAAAAACACAGGGA
Source organism: Pseudotsuga menziesii (assembly GCA_001517045.1). Taxonomy (NCBI): domain Eukaryota; kingdom Viridiplantae; phylum Streptophyta; class Pinopsida; order Pinales; family Pinaceae; genus Pseudotsuga; species Pseudotsuga menziesii. The sequence continues at coordinate 811,416 of LPNX010906072.1, read as the reverse complement.
GATATGTCAAAAATACAAACACAAAAAGTAGTTTTTTCATTCTTCCTCCAAAATTAATAACTATTATTTTATTATTTTAACTATTATTGTATTATTTTCCTTAGGAGGCCCATTTTAGACCTCAAATTTCCTCTAATGTTCCTCTTGGGAGGAAGGGGAACCAATTCCCATGTATTGTTCTCTTGGAGGGACTGAAGCTCATCTTCCATTGCTGACTTCCATCTTGGGTCTGTACAAGATTGCTGATATGTCTATGGGTCAGAACTGATCAGCATGTAATAGCGTTCAGTAAGAGCACTATCAGTAGCAAATTAAGCCTTACTAGTTTGTGATCTAGCTCTCCTAGGCTCTTGGGGATTGCCTGCCAATTCCCCGGTTGCTTGTACAATTTTTTCAGCCCATTTGGGCCTAGATGGTGAGTCATCTATAGAAATATCATCTTCAAAAACATTCATATCATAATTATCATAAAAAATAGAGCATGTGTCATCACTTACATCTTCGAATGGTTGAGGAGAGGCGCAATCCCCCAGTGCAAGTTCAAAGTCTAGAATTGGCTCTTCTTCGAATTTGACACTTCTTTCAACAAAATTTTTGTCAGTGGATGTGTTAAAGAGCTTGTACCCTTTGGTGTCCTCACCATATCCAACCATGAGACACTCCTTGCTTTGTGGATGCAAGGCTTTTCTCTTCTCTGAAGGTATTCTTGCCCATGCTTTTGTCTCGAATATCCTGAAATTTGAGACATCTGGTTTTTCACCAAACCATGCCTCATAGGGTGTCATCCCTTTCACTGTTTTGTGGAAGTATCTGTTCTGAATGTGAGAAGCATAGATGATGGCTTCAGCCCATATCTTGGGATTAATTTCCCTCACTTCTATCATGCAAGTTGCCATGTCTTTGATAGATATATTCTTTCTCTCTACCACACCATTTTGTTGTGGTGTGTAGGGAGTTGAGTGTTGCATTTGGATGCCACACTCCTCAAAACATTGTTGTAGATTATTATTCACATATTCCTTTCCATTATCATTCCTAAGGAATTTGATCTTCTTCCCACTCTGATTCTCTACTAGTGCTTTCCAAACTTTGAGTTGCTCAAACACCTCATATTTCAATTTCAGAAAATACACCCAGCAAAATCGAGAGTAGTCATCAATAAATGTAAGCACATACCTAGATCCACCATATGAGGGAGTGGGTAGTGGACCAATCAGATCAGAATTCACTAACCCAAGTTGTTTTGTTAATCTCCTTGCCTTCCCATTCTCGTAGCTCTGCTAAGAATGCTTCCCAATCACACATCCAATACATGCTCCAGTAGATGGTTGAATTTGTGGAAGACCTTCCACCATTCCTTCTTTGTGCAATGTTAGGAGATATCTGTAATTAATGTGGAAAAACCTCTCATGTTAGTTTGGAAACTTCATTGGCATGTGAGTGAAGTACTTGATCACTGGAAGTAGGGAGGAAATTAGAGAATTTTTACATTCTCTCATGATGATCAGCATACCCAATTGCAACAACTTGGTCTGTTGAGATTTCAGAAATCTCTATAGAGTCAGGAGTAAAGATTACTCTCTTTGGATATCTTGTATGGGTCATCTGGTAGTCTGACAATAAATTTTATGTAAGGTTCGGTACATACAATACATCATTGAAGGCCCATGTTCTAAATCAATTCTCCCAATCCCTTTGGTCTAGAGTTTAGAATCATCTCCCATTCGAACTGCTGGGCCAACATTCAAACTCATGGAGGAGAAGAATTCTCTCCTGGATACCATATGCCTGGAAGCACCCAAATCAAATAATAAAGGGTGAGGAATTAGAAGTACCTACCACCAATGCATGACATTTCTCCTTGCTTTAACTTGAACTGGAGTTGCCATCTTTCTTCCTAGCGCTGTCGAGAATTGGAATGTTTTTCTTCTCTAGCAGCTGCGCCATGGTGTATATGGTTTTCTTCATGCATGAGCTCTCTGGATGCCATCCCTTGTGGTAATAAGAGAATTTGTACTTCTCTTTTCCTTTCTTCTCCTTTTCTTTGGGTGGATTCGTAACTCCCTCACTGGATTTGGTTTTTTCTGATTTCTTCTTGTCCGACAACTTCGAATTCTTGGACTTGGGTTTTCCCTTTGTTGAATTCAAAACCCCCATTGCTAGTGCTTGATATTTGGTCTTGATGGAATCCATTTGGACCAATTTGTCCTTCTCTTGAGTGAGTGACTCCATGAAATTTTCCAGACTTGGCATTTTCCAGTTTCGAAGGGTGAGTTTTCCTAAGTGAAATGTGCTCACAAAGACTGAGAACTCTAGCCCCAACTTCGAAAGTATAGACAAGACCAACTGATCTTCCTTCTTCTCAATCCCACATTGTTTTCATTGCAACACAAGTGATTTGAACTTGGTGAAGAATTCCTGTATTGTTTCATAGTGCGTTGGGCTCAAGCTTATCAGCTCATTCTCAAGCTGGTGACCATGTAGCTCATCAGTTTTTCCAAATAGAAAATCAAGTTTCTCCCAAACCTGCTTTGGTGATGTCAAACTGTCAAGGTGGAACAACAACTCTGTTGATATGCTCAGACACAACAAACCATATGCTTCATCCAATTTGTTAAATACTTGGATTTTTCTACGGTAGAATTTGGTTCCACTTCAGTTCCCATAGTAACTCTGAAAAGCCCCTTGGATCTCAATTGAATCACCATCTCTGCCTTCCATTCAAAGAAGTTGAAAGGTGTTATCATGATGTGGGTAGCCTCCATTAATTCCTACACTGATGGTGGTGAAATTGCTAACTAGGTTACACACATCAATTCGATTTTATCTGGAATTCACTATCAAAGCAGATCAAATCCACTAAGAATTTGGTCTGCAACTCAAAAATCTCCAACCAGCTCTGATACCATGTGATAAATTTGAACCAAAAAGTGAGTAATTCGAACCACAAGAGAATATAGGAGCATTAGTGATGTCCACAAATCAAATTTGGGTGCAATATTTAGCAAAAACCATCAAATTACAGTTAAATTACACACAATGATAGTTGGAAACAAGACAATTTTGGACTTTATAACTCTAAAATTGTTATTAACAGGTTTATAAATACATCATAAGTGTTTTTAATGGCTTTGGAAGCCAATTGTGAGCAAAAATCCCAAAATTGTGAAATTGGCATCAAACCCCCCTAGGTAGGCCAATCTCGTCCCAAATCTCTCCAAATGTCCACGAATTGCTGAAGTGGCATGGATTATGTGTGTTGGGTCAATTATTACACTTTGGAAAATGTGGGTGTGGAAAATTGGATGGTTTAGACTCTCAATGCAACATTAATTGCACCAAATCTAGCCAAATTTGGGCAAAATCCCACTCTAGCGCCCCAAGTCAACTTTCCTGTCCACATTCAATGAATGGGAGCACACCAGCAATGATGGATATGCATATGTGTCTATTTTAATATGCTTTAGTACCCTTGTGGTTCATAGAACCTCAAATTGACATGGCATTTGTCCACCTAAGCACTGGTAGTCCACCTCATAGTGTATTAAAGCTTAAAAAAGCAATAAAATTGACTAATTAGTGTAACTAAGGTACTAATTATGGAATACTGTTCTAAAAACAACTACACATATTAGATACAACTAGTTAAATATACAAAAAGTATGTGACGGTATGGTGTACCTACAAATTACATACAACTAAAAGACAAAGATAATAATAAAGGAGAGTCAATGTCTATTGATAGAAGGCCAAAAGAAACGAGAAATATTGCAGGATTTCTACATAGTACAAGACCTACAACAAAAAATAAGTAACCCAATTGCATATTTGAGGGGCACCAAGGAAGCCATGTATTCGCATGTGCAATAGAATCAATAACTGCAGGGAAAGAGTTGTCAATTGACTACAATTTGAATCAAATAGATACAGACGTTGCTATTATGGGGGAGGGACATATACTATTTTAACCAACCTGTAAACAATGACTCTTATATTTTATTATTATCATTTAATGCAATATGTTGTAATGCATTTTATCAGTTAACAAAACATTTGAATAATTCATGGTTCTTATGATCAGGGTTGAAGGGCACCGACCTCACAGGAGGTAAACATCAATATAATTGTATGTAAATACGGTGGCCTATAAGGCCTTCCCACAAATCCTATGTATGTTGTGTTTCCTTCAATTAGATCAATAATTTAAATGTTGACCATTTTTGTTTAATTGTAAAGTTTAAGTAAATCTCAAATATATCCCTTTATTCATTATGGCTAGAATTATTTTGTGTCCTAATTCATTTATAAATTAAAGTTTCTTTTTCTTACGGTTTAAAATTATTTATGAGAATACTCCTTGAACATAATGATCCTTTAATGCTTATTTCTCTCCTCGTAGTCTATTTTGCAAATTATTCTTAGTAATATTATTATGTATACATATGTAAGCTTTCATGTTGATCAATAGGGTGATAGAGGGAAGGAACCATCCTCAAAGCAGTCCAACCCATTGCAAACAATAAGGAAACTTGTCATAAAATTAAACAAGGAATTTTCTTCTTTAATTATGATTTAGTCATGGACATAAGAGATAAGTGATAGAATTAATGTCGTGGGGTGCCAAATGAAACACTATGGGGTAAGCATCATCTTTAATTATCCCATTTATTTATTTATGATTTTAATTATACCATCGTCTATAAAAAACTCTTTATTTTACAGGATTTTTTGCAATAGTATGATCCTCATGGTGTGACTATGGGTGTCGGCGTTGGTACCATCACCATGTCTCTACAAATGAGTGACACGTTGGTCACTCAGACCCATACATACCCTAGGGTCGATGGCAGTAGTATACCTAGGACTAAACAACACATGCCAAGATGTGCACGAGATGTTTTGGATGAAGAGTGTGATCACATCGCAGAATTTGAAGCAAGCCTTCCTAGATATTCCCATGCCATTAGAACAAGAACACTACTAGTTAAGTTTTTGGTAGATGATGATCTCATCCCCGTGAAATTATACAATCTTACTACAGGTAGTTAATAAGTATTTTAATTATTATGTATAATCTAATTGAAATTTACGTATAATCAATAATTGTTTTAAAATAACGATAATATCATTTAGTAGGAAATGATACATTTTATGGACGCATGAATGACATAAAAATAGAACTCTTTGGGTCCACCATACACATAAGGTGGAATTCCCAAAGGTCCAAGTTAAAGGATGAGCTTATCAACAAGTTGGTTGGCTTGTTTGGTGAGGTTACCTTCAACAAAATCGGAGTTACCTCAAAGGAAAGATTATATTTAAAACATCTGTGTGACTAATATAGGGTTCATCTACAAAATAACCCTAAGTATGATCACCCTCTAGCCATTCCAGAGAGGGAGTGGAAGGCCCTTGTGGAAGACTCAAAGGATAAGATGATCCAAAAGAAGGGAATACACCACCTGGATCAAGAAGGTATGAGGAACTTTTAATAATGTAATTATGATGCATTATCATCATGGCGACATCTAATTAAGTATTAGAAACTTTTGAGTATAGGCTTCCAGGTACATCCAAATCCACCAAGGATAGAGTAGATAAACATGGGTAGCATAAAATTGGACCAGGTGGTTACCCAAAAATGGATGCATGATTTGTTAGTATAATTTTTTATTTTTTTTGTATCGAAATTATACATTGTTAAAATTTTAAATTTAATATAACCAAAGAAGAAAAATTCATGTACATATGAAAAATTGCAGGTTGCACAATTCAATGAGGCTCCTACAGAGTAACACCTCAAGCATCCTTACTATCATGACTATCAATCCTTGGTTGAACGTAAGAGAAGCTTGGGGCAAACAAAACCTTCCAACACCAAACTTGACACTTAGGTGAATAAAAGCAATTAATAATATTTATAATTTATTATTTGTGCAAATTATTGGTTATTATTTTTGTCCATAAAGTGATGTGTTTGTTTATTTTAAGCAGGAAGCCAATGTAGATAAAAATTTCCCAAGTAGTGGAACACATGAGCTTAATGATGGTGGAGTTCCTCTTGCACCTAGTGCTCAGCTCGGTACTGGAGGTATTTCACATGTTATAATAATTTTGTAGTATGTATTACAATATTTACAAATGGAATATTAATTATAACCTTTCCTATTTCAACTCTAGAACACATAGATGATGAGGCCAGGAAAGAACATGAACATATGGTCATGTTCAAAACTACTTCGCTTGCCTCCACTACTGAAGTAGGTAAAGAACACTTTAATTCTATTTTTATTAATAAAACACTTGTAATAATAATAACTAAAAATAGCAATTTAACATTTCTTTCTTATTGCAGTTGATGCCCTGCCCATGTTGCAGCCACAACGACACCTGTACAGGTTGCCAATAAGACAGACATATCCTAGGACAACTGCAAGGGAAGAAGGAACATCCGACATGCTTGCTGATTTCCTAAAAAAGAAAAAGAGACCTAGAAATAAATGATGGTACTTGGTATATAATTAGAACAATGTTGTTTGATATTATATAGACACATTTTTTATGGTACTTGTTATATATTTAGAAGGATCTTGTTTCATAATATGTAAACATATTTTTTTAATACAATTTATTTAGATGAAGTATTTTGTGTCTATGAAGGAATGAATGATAAAATGAATGTTAATATATGTTACTGCATCTTTTTTTATATGTTCCATTATGTACAAAACCACATATATGTGTATATGAAATATTTTGTTATGCTAGTCTCTATGCATGAATCTTGATCTGTTGATATCAACTATTTTCTACTAGATCTAGAAATAAATGATTGTACTTGTTATATAATTAGAATGATATTGTTTCATATTATGTAGACATATTTTTTATGATACAATATATTCAGATGTAGTATTTTCATGTGTATATGGATGGATGAATGATTAATTGAATGAATGAATAAATGTTATTATATGTTTGATATATTTTTCTTTATGTACAAAATCATAGATGTGTCTTTAGGAACTTTTTGCTATGCTAGTGTCTATATATGCATGAATATTGATGTGTTCCTTTCAACTATTTTCTAGTGGATAGATTGGGTACTGGGGAATTGTGAGTGATGTGGGGGTGGGGGGGTGGTAGGGGCCATGAGAGCTTCTGCCTTCATGTGGTTGGCCATGTTTAGTAGAGAATAAATTAGGATTTGGATTATCTTGGAGAATACCTACCTCAATCCAATAGAGAAACAACAAAGTCAATGTTGACTTTATTGTTGCTGGGACAAGTGGAGGGAGGTTTGCTCCAATATTAAACTACTCCAATAATTTATTCTTGAAACCAAGAGGAGCTCATCTAGGTATTCATGCAATCATGTCTTTTTAATTATTATTTAGTCATAAAACTGTTGTTAATCTATTTCATTATTTTGTTGACTTTTTAATAGCTGGTTAAATTAGGAAAAAAACAATTGAAGGAAATGTTTTTTATCAACATTAAAGGAATATCATATGAGTAAAACCATAGAATATTTATGTATTCAAATTTGCATCAAGTTCTAATTTGAGCTTTTATATTGCAATTATTAATATTTCTTCAAATTTATATCATATATTTTCTCCAATCCCATTGCTCTTCAGGATTAGCTATGCATACAGATTGGGAATTTAAATGGTTATATATTTGATGTTGGTTGTAGTACATAGTCTAATGTTGATTTTAAGGTCATACAAATAAATCTAGGGATATATCAAAGGTTCCACACAATGAAAAATAAACTAAATCATTATAGTGATCAAGCAATTAAAGGAATGTTGTTGTATAAATGAAAGGTCATGACCACTTTCTCAAAGTTATCTATTCTCCTCATGCCATTCAACAAGTTCTTCAACATATCAATAAACTGGTGGCTCCATGATCATTAACCCACTTCTTAGATAGTAAATTGTCAAAAATAGCTTTAATATGAAGAAGACGATGACTATCATGGACTATTTCCATTGCAATTTTTGGCCACCTAATAGAGTAATCTTCCTCCTCTATCTAATATCTCGCTAAAATGAACTAAACTGTTATCCAATAAGGCTTTTACATAACCTCATGACCCATGCAATCACAGTGAAACTGATCAAAGGTTCAAACTTCATTTAGATTGTGACTATGTCTCTTTCACTGCATTGCATAGAAACATTAACTTTGAAACAAATGTGACTGAGATGCACTCTTGAAGAGTTAGATTGTTTGATAACCAAGCCATCACATTGTTCAATAAGTTATAATTTCTAGAGGGGCGTGATTACATTGTACTTGTTTGAAATATTTAGACCTTGAAAACAATTCATCCACTACACAACCTTAAAAATGTTCCAAGTTTGTGGGGCATGTGACTATGTTGCTTGCATACCTGGAAAAGTTGAATTTCACAATAATTGTGATTTTGTTGTGGCCTCCAAGAGTTTGAAATATCATGACATACATGACCATGTCTCATCATTAGAAAAGTATATAAACAACATAGTAATACAACCCAAGGTGTATTATTGGAGAAGTTCCATCTTTGTAAGGCATGTGACCAATTCACAACCTTCACAAAGTTATAAGTGTTCATGATAGTCATAAGGGATTATATATCACAAGCCATCAAATGGTAAAAAGGTTTTAAATTTTATAACAAGTATGACCATGTCATAGTTCTCTAAACTTTCAAATATTATAAGGGATGCAATGAGGTTTTGCAAACCCAACTCTCATCGCACAAACATTAAGGTTTAAAGGTTCATTGTTATTACTAGAGGTGAATTTTTACATAAAATAATAAAACCCAACTATGGGTACAATCCCAAAAATTATAAGAGTTGTGCCACATATCACAAAATTTGAAAGGTTGGAAAGAGTGCATTGAGATGTGTATAAAAGGGAGGCCTTTCTTGGTTTTATATGTAGGCCACCATTATAATGTTGCAGATTGTTGGTGAAAAGAATTGCAAACCCTAACTGTTGAATAAATTGTCATCCTAGTATGATCAGTTAGGGAAAAGAGCACAACAAATCCTACTTAGAAAACATTTCTTGGACATCTGTCAATAGGTTAGTGGCTCAATTTCCAACAATTGTTTTATGCATAGTTTTAAAGAGAATAGTTGCAGGGGGGAGTGGGGGGGATATTTTTTTTAAATGAATTGTATGGGAAAAATTATTCTAGTATTCAATTACACAAATGGTCCTATAGTCTCAACCTAGGGTTTCGTCTTCTTGTTTCCACTTATCGTAATACATACTTTCAAACCATCGGTTATGCCTAGAGAAGCATATATCTTGGATTTATTCTAGAATATTCCATCACATGGTTATAAAGATATTATAAACCCAACATTGTGAATGATGTGTCATTGGTTCCCAAGGTATTCACCATGGGTAGAGACATTCCATCTCACATTTTAAGTTCACAATCCAATGGGATGATGAACTTATTTCCTTACATAGATTTTATTTACTCAGAGCAAGGTGACCCACCGCCACTCATCATAGAATTTTATTCCTAGGTTGTGATTTTATATCCTCTATGCTTTTGTAATGACATGAATTTGGAATAAGAATTACCGCACATGGTGGGTGTCAATTCCTAGCACAAAGCCCATTTTTGGAGTCAATTTTCATAATCAAAATTCAAGAGAAGTTTGGCCAACCACTATGTTCAACTTATCCTCATTCAATAACCAACAACATAATTTATATTAACTATTTTTACAGTTAATATTTTCTATTCTCATTCTCTCCCACAAATACATTGGCATATATTCATTTAAAATTGTGGAAATTAATATGATAAATGGATAAATGAGAAGAGCATTATATTCCCATGTATCAAAATTTATGAGCTTTTATATTAGATATCCATAGAGATCAGAACATCCTTTAGAGATGCACATTTTGAATATGAATTCATTCATCATGGATTTACTTCAACTATGTATGTTAACACTGCTAATGGTTGAAATGGATATTTTGATGAAGGCCATTGATATTGCATTATATTGTAGGATTTCAAGGCCTATCTTATAATTTGTGTGATATGTTTGATGGAATAAAAACCAAAATCCTACCTCAAAATCTAAACATTGTGATAATATGAGACATTTTGGGTTAGTTTGACTTTTATGACTACTTGAACTTTCATATATAAATTTGATATTATTCAAATTAATTATGTCTTTTAAATGAGTTGTGCATTATTGGATACTATGGACTAATTATGAAGTAAGCATGTCAAATATTTGGCTCCTTAATTAGTGAACTAACATCAATGAATGGACCTGGAAACATAATGTAAGAGAAATATGGGATCATGTTCCCTTGCAAATCTTAGAAAGAGTCAAAGCACTTCAGGATACCGACTAAGTCATTATCTTCATTCAATTTGTTGATTAAGGAATTGACATGTAGGAGAAACAAAAAAACAACCCTTGAAACAAGTGTTCTACATGACTATGATTATAGGGATTAGTGAGATAATCATCTTTCAATCAAGGACTGATCGAAGGCCTAGTTAGAGTCTTTTATGATAAATAAGAATAGAGTAAAGAGATATACTCTCTCTCAATCTAATATTTTGTGAAGTAATTTCTAAATTCCATTTGAATTGTAATGGATACCTTATTACTATTATTTTATGCTTGTTTATGAATAAAGGATATTTTTTTCAAATATTTGACAAGTTGTTGATTTACTTAGGGTTCCTACGATCACCTTGTGTAAGGTACCTACTTAAGAAAAAGAAAGGAAACCTTGAATCCAAGTAGTGTTCCAATTTATGCACTTAAATTTTGTGATTTAGTTTCATGTAGAATGGATTTTTGCACTTCATTAGTATGAATATAGTTTTATGTAGTCACTTGTTTTATGCTAGTAATTCAAAAGTTTTAAAATTTCTCGCAAGTTTTTTTATCATTTAATTAAGCAACTTTAAACTTTATAGTTATAGTTCCTAGTACTCTAGTTTAACATCCTTTGGGTTGAATATAAAAATTTTTAGGTTATGATCCATTGCTTGACTGAACTTACCATGATAGTTTTTTTATGAGAAAAATGGCAACCACCTCTTGAATTTTAGTTTCTTGGATGTGGATTTCGAGGTAACTCACTAGCCTAGTATCTGACTAGTTAATAAATGAGAACGCAAGGTTAGCAAATTATTTGATATATAATTTTGTAACTTTCATTAGCACTCATATTTCCATCCTTTTTACAGATCCATGGGCCATTTATGGCCACCAAAACTTTAATATTTAACTTAAATTAGATTCAAAACAACCACTGAAAAAGGAAGCTAAATGTTGGGAAGAGTTTGATACAATATCTAAATTGTTATAATTTTATAGTGCACTATAAAATAATGGTCCTTTGTCATACTATATCCCTTGCATCTATGAAAAGGTAATATACCAAGCCACACTCATTTTATCTATCTATGTCCCCACATTATTTAGAGAAGGACATTGATTATACATTGGCATCATGTTTCTTCATATCACTTCAGTCTTTGCCTCCAAATATTTATTGATGGCCTCTATGGGATCAATTTTCTCACATTTCTCCACTGATATATTTTTGGAATATTTAGTCTGCTTATGCATCCTTAATACCTAGGAATTTAACCTTGACACAACCTGGATATAATTTCTAGTGGAAGTGGCTATGATTTGCATAGGAATAGAGGAATAAATTATTCTTTAAGCCTCATTCAATTCTCATTGCAATTTCTAGATAATTTTGTTGGTAATAACTCCCGATTCCTATTATTCCAATGCAAATGCCTATATTTATACAAATCACATGGCGGTTGGGTTTCACCTTCTGCTCAGCCTGTTTGGCTTCCTACTATTTATTTATTTACATTATATAACCCTAACGGATTATATTCTAACAATCCCCCTCTTAATCCGAAGGGGTGTTCGTAAGTCCGAGCATGTTTCTGAACCTTTCAAACTTTTCTCATCCAAGCGCTTTGGTGAATATGTCTGCAACTTGATCATTTGTGGAACAATGTCGAAGATGGACTGTCTTGGCTTCTACATGATGTCGAATCAAATGATACTTTGTGTTGATGTGTTTGGTTCGATCATGGAATCTAGGATTCTTAGCTAGCTTGATTGCAGAAGTATTGTCGACTAGTAATGGAGTGGAGTTCTCTTCTTTTTCTTGCAAATCTTCAAGTATCTTCCTGAGCCATACTATTTCTTTCGTTGCTTCAGCTCCAGCCACATATTCTGCTTCTGTTGTTGAATCTCCCGGAACTGATTGTTTGCGTGATATCCATGAGACAGCTGCTGATCCAAGACTCATAGTGTATCCAGAAGTTGATACTCCTGTCTCCTTATCGCCATCAAAATCTGATTCTGAGTACCCAATAAGTTTGAAGTAATCCACTTTAGAGTACTTGAGTCCAACGTCTTGAGTCCCCTTCAAGTATCTTAGAACTCTTTTTGCAGCTAACCAGTTTCCTTCACAAGGTTTATGCATGAACCTTGAAAGTATGCCAACAACATAAGAAATATCTGGTCTAGTTGTTGTAAGGTAGATAAGACATCCTACCAGTTGTCGATACTTGGTCGCATCCTCAAATTCTTTTCCTTCGCTTGATGTGAGCTTCATTTTATGTTCCATTGGAGTAGATATAGGATTGCATTCTGTCATGCAAAATTTGTTTAGTAGTTCTCCAACATATTTTTTTTGAGATAGGAATATGTACTTAGGATGTTGAGTGACTTCAATTCCTAAGTAATAGTGGAGATGTCCCATATCTATCATTTCAAATATATTTTTCAAATCTTTCTTTATGGATGCTATATAGCTCTCATTGTTCCCTATCATCAAAAGATCATCTACATACACCACAAGATACACAACAGATCTTCCAACTTTCTTTATAAACAGTGTTGCATCATCAAGATCAAAATGTTTGAAATTTAATTTCAAAAGATGCTCGGTTAACCTTTCATACCATGCGCGAGGTGCTTGTTTTAGGACATACAAGGATTTGACAAGATTGCATACCTTTTGTTCTTTTCCTTTCACAACAAAGCCTTCTGGCTGAGACATGAAGACATTCTCTTTCAAGTCTCCATTCAAGAAAGCAGTCTTCACATCCATTTGATGAACTTTCCACCCTTTCTGAGCAGCTAAAGAGAGTAAGGTTTGGATGGTAGCCCATTTTGCTGTAGGAGAAAATGTTTCTTCATAGTCAATTCCTTCTTTCTGTGCATAGCCTTTTGCTACAAGCCTCACTTTGTGCTTGTCAAGTGAGCCATCTGATTTGTATTTGTTCTTGTACACCCACTTGCATCCAATTGGTTTGGTTCCAACTGTAGGGTCAACCAAC